>JAQSVH010171690.1:0-21921 GCA_029448705.1 Adansonia digitata
AAAAATGTTTTGATTAATTCAAAAGTCCAAATTCGTAATCTGATATGGGTTTTGATCTTTTCTGATGCAAAGAAACATGTTAAAATCGAGCTTTGGATCAATGAAGGACGAGTCAAAAATTCTCAAACTATGAAAAATGGCCTACATGTAGAGATACATTGCAGAATGTATTGATACAAATGGTCCAAAAACCTTGAGTGTATCGATACAATGGTTCATTGTATCGATACACTGATCATTGTATCGATCCTATGAACCATTGTATCGATACATGTATAGATACATGTTGCTTTGTATCGATGCAGTTCTTTACAGAATGCACATTTTGGTCTTGGCATGGCTTAATATCGACACATGAGCTCCTGTATCGATACATAAGCTCATGTATCGGTACATTCACATGTTGTATCGATATAAATAGGGACATTTCAAATTTTTGGATTGATGGAACATTGTATCGATACATGAGAACCATGTATCGATACATTCAAGCAAAATTATGAATTTTCTCATATCTTTTGTCCTCAGACACCTTGAACTACATCCCTTGATGTCATATCTTTGCATTTACCTTTGACAGGATCCATAGGGCTACTTGACCTCCTCAAAATACTTTTTTGCCATCGCCCCCTCTTACGTCCCTATTCCAGATTGTTAAAAATTAGCCTGGACAAAACAAGGTGTCTATAGTTGGTTTGGATGGAGTTCCCTCATTAAAAATGCTTGCGAAACATTTGGTTTCATGATTTTTCAACAAGTAATGGGAGGCTAGATTATGATGCATATGAGAATTGGAGCTTTAATTCTACTTCTGCAAACCAAAAAGGCTTGAAATTAGTTTTGTATAAAATAGGACATAATCTCAACCTTTATCTAGATATGGTAATTTGGGTCTTGCATTATGTTTGCATATTTTGTCATTTTGTAATTGTGTTTAAGGTATTTTATATTTTATATAAATTTTAATACATTAATAACTTATATTATATAGATTTTAAAACATATCTGCGTCATGTTATATTTTATTACTTTGCATAAGCTATATTCATATAATCGTTTAAGCTTTTTTAATCTTATACGTGAACAACAAAATAATAAGTTTTGATCCAACAAAAAGTAAATTTGAAAATAATTGAAATTGTTTTTTTAAATAATATAAAGAAATAAATCTACTATAAAATTTAACAACAAGAAGCAAACAAAAATGTATAGCCAACATTCATTGGCATATACCTAAATACTTACAGTATTATTTGAATATTAATTAATAACTATATAAAAATTAGACAAAAGATTTGGCTAAGTAAATGATAATACATAGTTGGCATGGCTTTTAGTATTCCATTGAAAGAAAGATATTAAAAGCATTTATGTTTGGAAATAAAGATTTTTATTTCCTATAGTACAGGCAAAACTCTTAAAATATAAATAAGTATAAGTTAGGCACACATAATTATTAATTAGGTTTTTATTTATGGCCTCAAGATCAGAAAATCTACAACTTAAATAGAAAATAAATAATTTCTCATCATTAGCTGCTGGGCTTAATGAAACTTCCATAATGGGAATCAAAGGACTACCATATGCTAAATTTTTACCTATGACTTTCTAAAATTATTAAAAAATGGAACAAAATAGTTGATTTTTTTCTAGATGACTTTAGCAAGGTAAAATGCTTAAATCCTATATAAAATCAACCTTTTGTTAAACTTCTATGCACAAAAAAAAATTTCTTCTCAACTAATTCGAGAAGCTTAAGAGAATATCCCAGAAAATTATTTTAAGCCATGGAGAGGAATGACATGGAAAGAGTGATGCTGGCATTTATGATGTTGATAATGCTTGTTGTAGCTCAAGGGCGAGCAGTGGCTCCAGCAACAAATTTTCAACCCAATACCTCCACAAAAAAATGTGCCTTCAAGTGTTCCCTTAAATGTGCTCTTAAACTTCCTGAACCTCCACAGTTTGCTCTTTGTTTCGGTGTGTGCATGGTAAAATGCAAGATTCAACCTGGACAACTTGTTTACAATTGTACTAGTGTTTGTGCCAAGTCTGCTGTTGACTCCAATCCTAAAGCTGGTATATAACATTCATTTTTTTCTCTTTTATTAATTTTTAATAAGATAAATGTTCTAAAACTATATTACGTAGACTCTATATCCAATATTATCCATGAATAACTAAGACAAAATGATAATTTGACATCACTAACATCATTCAGAAAGTACTTGAGGTGCATGCAAAATCTAGGATATCTTTGATTATCTTTTATATATATATATATACACATATATAAAAAAAGTTGATTGTCTTTTATATATATATATACATATATATATTTCATAGTCTAGAAAAATTATCATTTTAATTTTTATAAATATGAACAAACTTTTATTTAATTAATTGGATAAATAAAATAATTAGTCATCATCAACTTTTTGATTTTCCAATTATAAAAAGAGTAATTTATTTATCATTATTTACATTTTTTTAATCATCTGAGCATTAGTAAAATAATTTGATAACATGATTTATCACATATGATGATAACGATCATATCACATCATCTAAGAAACAATTTCATCTTATTATTGTTCTTAATATTGCAGGTTATGAAAGAGTGCGACACTATGTTGATCAATGCTATGGGAGTTGCAAGAACAAAATCTAAACTTTGGCTTGCTATTCTATGTTGTAGTAGATCCTTAAATAAAGTTCAACTTTCAATACAATATTTGTTCTTATATATTTTTATAATACTAGCAAGGTTCAGAGATGAGGGTTTGGAAGTTGTACCAAAAAATATTGGGCAATGTTGTATAATTATTGTAGTTCTAATAAATATTAAAATTATAGTTTAACAAAAAATTATGTAGTTTTTCTCAATTTTTCTTTAACCAAATATACTAGTCCATTATAAATTCTTCACTTTTTTAATAAAAGTAACTTAAAAGTCTATTATAAATTTATAAAAATAAAATAAAAAATTTAAGGATACAACTGCAACAGTAAAGTGCAAATACGCTAACAATATTAATAACAACATCAAATTCTAATATTTCAAATTTTCAACTTATAGTCTTAAATATAAAAAAAAGGTACCCATAATATTATCACAAAATTCTATACATAAATAAAGTTCAATACATTATTTTATATATATATATATATATGAAAACAAGTTAGTTTCGATAGAGTTCAATTGTTAAAAAAGCTTGCAAAACATTTTACTTCAAGCTTTTTCCCTAAGCGGCATGAGGTTTCATTATAGTGCATATGAGAATTGGAAATTTAATTTTACTTCAGCAAACTAAAAGGCCTAAAATTAATAGTCTTGCATGAAATAGGATGTAATCTTGACCTTGATCTAAATATGGTAACTCAAATTTTGTGTTATGTTTCTATATTTTATCATGATATAATCATATTTAAGGTGTTTTATATTTTATATAAATTTTAATACGTTAATAATTCGCATTATATAGATTTTAATATATATGTTCGTGTGGTCTCATTTTTTTACTACTTTGTATATGTTATATTCACATAATCTTTGAAGTTTTTTTTAATCTTCAATTTGAACAACAAAACAATAAGATTGGATCAAACATAAAGTAAATTTTTAGATTATTGAAAATATTATGTAAATAATATAAAGAAGCTAATCTAGTATAAAATTTAACAAAAACCAGCAAATAAAAGAGTACAGCCAACAATTATTGGCATGTACCCAATTCTTATAAAGAGTATTATATGAATATTAATTAATAATTATAATACATAAATTAGACAAAAAATTGGTTAAGTAATAATTATATGAAAATTAATAATTATTGGCATATACCTAAATTAATAATTTTATGAAAATTAGATAAAAATTGGTTAAGTAAATAATAATACATAGTTGATGTGACTTTTATTATTCCATCAACGGAAAGTGATTAAAAGTGTTTATGCTTGGAAATAAAGATTTTAATTTACTTTAATATAGGAAAACCTCTTAAAATATATGCAAGTACGAGTCAACAAATTATTAACAATAAAATCTTTATGTGGTTTTTATTTATAGTTTCAAGATCAAAAAACCTACAACTTAAATAAAAAATAAATAATTTATCATCATTAGCTGGTGGGATTAGTGAGACTTCCATAAGGGAATCAAAAGGCTATTATACGCTAAACCTTCACCAACATCTTTTTGAAATTGCTAAACATGGCACAAATTAATTGAATGCTTCTTGGATGACTGTGGCATGGTAAAATGCTTCAACCCTATATAAATATCAACATTGTGCTTAACTTATACGCACAAAAAATTTTTTTGCTTAACTAATTTAACAAGTTTAAGAAAATATCTTAAAAAATTATTTTAAAGCATGGAAAATAAGGACATGAAGAGAATGGTGCTGGCATTTATGATATTGATGATGTTTGTTGTAGTTTAAAGGTGAGTAATGGCTCCAGCAACAAATTTTGAACCTAATACCTCTTAGAAAAAAATGTGCCTTCAAGTGTTTCCCTAAATGTGCTTTTTAAGCTTCCTCAACCTCCATAGTTTACTCCATGTTTCGGTCTATGCATGGTAAAATGCAAGATTCAACCTGAATAACTTATTTATAATTGTACTAGTGTTTGTGCTAAGTCTACCGTTCACTCTGATCCTAAAGTTGGAATATAACATTCATTCATTTCCTTTTTATTAATTTTTAGTAAGATAAAAATTCAAAATCTATGTTACGTGTACTCCAGATCCAATATCATCCAGGCGTAATTAAAACAAAATGACAATTCGATATCAAAAACATCATTCGGAAAGCGATTTAGGTGCAATGCAAAGTATAAGATATCTTTGACTGTCTTATACATATACATATATGTTTCATAGTCTAAAAAATATTATCATTTTAATTTTTACAAATATGTAAAAAAACTTATATTTAGTTAATTGGCTAAATAAAATAGTTGGTCATAGTTAATTTTTTTGGTTTTCCAATTATGGAAAATAAAACAATTTAAATTATCATTATTTATGTTATTAATTTTTTAATGATTCGACTATTTGGTAAATAATATTTTGATAATATGATTTATCACGTATGACGATAATGATCATATCACATCATCCAAGAAATAGTTTCATCTTATTATTATTCCTAATACTGCAGGTTAGAAAAATATGACATTATGTTGATAATTGCTATTGGAGTTACAAGAACAAGATGTAAACCTCGACTTGTTATTTCATGTTGTAGTAGATTCTTAAATAAAGTTTAAGTTTTGATTCAATTTTTTAATCTTATATATTTCTATAATAATAGCAAGGTTGAGAGATGAGGGTTTCGAAGCTATGCCCAAAAACATTAGTCAATGTTATCTAATTATTGCAGTTTTAATAAATTTTAAAAATTATAGTTTAACAAGAAATTATATATTTTTCTCAATATTCTTTAGTGGAATAAATCAGTTTATTATAATTATTTTCACTTTTTAATAAAAGGAACTTAAAAGTCCATTTTCAAAATTTATAAAAACAAAAAAAAAATTTAAGGATATAACTACAACATTAAAGTGCGAATACACTAATAACATTAATAACAGCATCAAATTCTCATTCTCATATTTAAAGTTTTCAACTTATAGTCTTAAACATAAATAAAAAGTGCCCATATTGTTATCACAATGCTCTATATATAAATGAAGTTCAATACGTTTTTCACATATATATATATAAACAAGTTGGTTTAGATAGAGTTCCCTTATTAGAAAAGTTTGCAAAGCATTCGGTTTCATGTTTTTTCACCAAGTAATAGGAGGATTCATTATGGTGCATATGAGAATTGGAGCTTCAATTCTACTTCTGTAAGGCTTAAAATTAGTTTTGCACAAAATAGGACATAATCTTAACCTTTATCCAAATATGGTAATTTAGGTTTTGTGTTATGTTAGCATATTTTGTCATTTCGTTATCGTGTTTAAGGTATTTTATTTTTTATATAAATTTTGATATATTAATAATTTGTATTATATAGATTTTAAAAATATATCTATGTCATGTTATACTTTATTACTTTGCATAAGATATATTCATATAATCGTTTAAGCTTTTTTAATCTTTTACGTGAACAACAAAATAATAAGATTGGATCCAACAAAAAGTAAATTTGAAAATAATTGAAATTTTTTTTAAATAATATAAAGAAACAAGTCTACTATAAAATTTAATAACAAGAAGCAAACAAAAATGTATAGCCAACAGTCATTGGCATATACCTAAATACTTACAAAGAGTATTATTTGAATATTAATTAATAACTATATAAAAATTAAACAAAAGATTTGGCTAAGTAAATGATAATAAATAGTTGGCATGGCATAGTTGGCATGGCTTTTAGTATTCCATTGAAGGAAAGAGATTAAAAGTGTTTATGTTTGGAAATAAAGATTTTTATTTACTATAGTATAGGCAAAACTCCTAAAATATAAATGAGCATAAGTTAGGCACACTTAATTTTTAATTAGGTTTTTATTTATGGCTTCAAGGTCAGAAAATCTACAACTTAAATAGAAAATAAATAATTTCTCATCATTAGCTGCTGGGCTTAATGAAACTTCCATAATGGGAATCAAAGGACTACCATATGCTAAATTTTTACCTATGACTTTCCAAAATTGCTAAAAAATGGAACAAAATAGTTTATTTTTTCTAGATGACTTTAGCATGGTAAAATGCTTCAATCCTATATAAAATCAACCTTTTGTTAAACTTCTATGCACAAAAAAAATTTTCCTCTCAACTAATTCCAGAAGCTTAAGAGAATATCTGAGAAATTTCTTTTAAGCCATGGAGAGGAATGACATGGAAAAAGTGATGCTGGCATTTATGATGTTGATAATGCTTGTTGTAGCTCAAGGGCGAGCAGTGGCTCCAGCAACAAATTTTCAACCCAATACCTCCACAAAAAAATGTGCCTTGAAGTGTTCCCTTAAATGTGCTCTTAAACTTCCTGAACCTCCACAATTTGCTCTTTGTTTTGGTGTGTGCATGGTAAAATGCAAGATTCAACCTGAACAACTTGTTTACAATTGTACTAGTGCTTGTGCTAAGTCTGCTGTTGACTCCAATCCTGAAGCTGGTATATAACATTCATTACTTTCTCTTTTATTAATTTTAATAAGATAAATATTATAAAACTATGTTACATGGACTACATATCTACTATTATCTATGAATAACTAAGATAAAATGATAATTTGATACCAATAACATCATTCATAGAGTACTTTAGGTGCATGCAAAATCTAAGATATCTTTGATTGTCTTATATATATATATATATACACATATATATTTCATAGTCTAAAAAAATTATCATTTTAATTTTTATAATCATGAACAAACTTTTTTTAATTAATTGGATAAATAAAATAATTAGTCATCATCAACTTTTTTGGTTTTCCAATTATAAAAAAAGCAATTTATTTATCATTATTTACATTTTTTTAATTATTTGACCATTAGTAAAGTAATTCTATAATATGATTTATCACATATAATGATAACAATCATATCACACCATCTAAGAAATAATTTCATCTCATTATTGTTCTTAATATTGCAGGTTATGAAATAGTGCGACACTATGTTGATAAATGCTATGGGAGTTGCAAGAGCAAAATGTAAACTTTGGCTTGCTATTCTATGTTGTAGTAGATCCTTAAATAAAGTTCAACTTTCAATTCAATATTTGTTCTCATATATTTTTATAATACTAGCAAGGTTCAGATATGAGGGCTTGGAAGCTGTACCAAAAAATATTGTCAATGTTATATAATTATTGTAGTTTTAATAAATATTAAAATTATAGTTTAACAAGAAATTATGTAGTTTTTCTCGATTTTTCTTTAACCAAATATACCAGTCCATTATAAATTTTTCACTATTTTGATAAAAGTAACTTAAAAGTCTATTATAAATTTATAAAAATAAAATAAAAAATTTAAGGATACAACTGCAACAGTAAAGTGCAAATACGCTAACAATATTAATAACAACATCAAATTCTAATATTTCAAATTTTCAACTTATAGTCTTAAATATAAAAAAAATAAAAGGTGCCCTGTACTATTATCACAAAATTCTATATATAAATAAATTTCAATACATTATTTCAAATATATATATATGAAAACAAGTTGGTTTCAATGGAGTTCAATCGTTAAAAAAGCTTGCAAAACATTTTACTTCAAGCTTTTTCCCTAAACGACATGAGGTTTCATTGTAGTGCATATGGGAATTGGAAATTTAATTTTACTTCAGCAAACTAAAAGGCCTAAAATTAATAGTCTTGCATGAAATAGGATGTAATCTTGACCTTGATCTAAATATGGTAATTCAAATTTTGTGTTATGTTTCTATATTTTATCATGGCATAATCATATTTAAGGTGTTTTTTATATAAATTTTAATATGTTAATAATTTGCTTTATATAGATTTTCAGATATATGTTCGTGTGGTCTCATTTTTTTACTACTTTGTATATGTTATATTCACATAATCTTTGAAGTTTTTTCTTTTTTTAATCTTTAATGTGAACAACAGAGCAATAAGATTGGATTCAACAAAAAGTAAATTTTTAAATAATTAAAAATATTTATTTAAATAATACAAAGAAGCAAATCTACTATAAAATTTAACAAGAAGCAATAAATAAAAGAGTATAGCCAACAATTATTGGCATATACCTAAATTCTTATAAAAAGTATTATATGAATATTAATTAACAATTATAATACATAAAATAGACAAAAAATTAGTTAAATAATAATTATATGAACATTAATAATTATTGGCATATACCTAAATTAATAACTATATGAAAATTAGACAAAAATTGGTTAACTAAATAATAATACATAGTTGATGTGACGTTTACTATTCCATTAACGGAAAGTGACTAAAAGTGTTCATGTTTGGAAATAAAGACTTTAATTTACTTTAATATAGGAAAAACTCTTAAAATATATATGAGTATGAGTCAACAGATTATTAACGATAAAATCTTTATGTGGTTTTTATTTATAGTTTCAAGATCAAAAAACCTACAACTTAAATAGAAAATAAATAATTTATCATCATTAATTGGTAGGATTAGTGAGACTTCCATAAGGGAATCAAAAGGCTATTATAGGCTAAATTTTCACCAACGGCTTTCCAAAATTGCTAAACATGGCACAAATTAATTGAATGCTTCTTGGATGACTTTGGCATGGTAAAATGCTTCAACCCTATATAAATATCAACTTTTTGTTTAACTTCTATGCACAAAAAATTTTGTTGCTCAACTAATTTAACAAGTTTAAGAAAATATTTTAGAAAAATTTTAAGCCATGGAAAAGAAGGACATGAAGAGAATGATGCAGGCATTTATGATGTTGATGATGTTTGTTGTAGCTCAAGGGTGAGCAATGGCTCCAACAACAAATTTTCAACCTAATACCTCTAAAAAAAAAATGTGCCTTCAAGTTTTCCCTTAAATGTGCTTTTTAAGCTTCCTCAATCTCCATAGTTTACTCTTTGTTTTGGTCTATGCATGGTAAAATACAAAATTCAACCTAAATAACTTGTTTATAATTGAACTAGTGTTTGTGCTAAGTCTACCATTCACTCTGATCCTAAAGCTAGAATATAACATTCATTCATTTCCCTTTTATTAATTTTCAATTAGATAAAAATTCAAAATCTATGTTACGTGTACTCCAAATCCAATATCATCTAGGCGTAATTAAAACAAAATGACAATTTTATATCAAAAACATCATTCAGAAAGCGATTTAGGTGCATGCAAAGTATAAGATATCTTTGATTGTCTTATACATACATACATATATATATTTCATAGTCTAAAACATATTATCATTTTAATTTTTACAAATATGTAAAAAAAAACTTTTATTTAGTTAATTGGATAAATAAAATAATTGGTCATTGTTAATTTTTTTAGTTTTCCAATTATAGAAAATAAAACAATTTAAATTATCATTATTTATGTTATTACTTTTTTAATGATTTAACTATTTGGTAAATAATATTTTGATAACACGATTTACCACGTATGACGATCATGAACATATCACATCATCCAAGAAATAGTTTCATCTTATTATTATTCCTAATACTGCAGGTTAGAAAAATGCGACATTATGTTGATAATTGCTATTGGAGTTACAAGAACAAGATGTAAACCTCAACTTGTTATTTCATGTTGTAGCAGATTCTTAAATAAAGTTTAAGTTTTAATTCAATTTTTTAATCTTATATATTTCTATGGTAATAGCAAGGTTGAGAGATGAGGGTTTTGAAGCTATTCCCAAAAACATTAGTCAATGTTATGTAATTATTGCAGTTTTAATAAATTTTAAAAATTGTAGTTTAACAAGAAATTATATATTTTTCTCAATTTTCTTTTATGGAATATATTAGTTTATTATAATTATTTTCACTTTTTAATAAAAGGAACTTAAAAGTCCATTTACAAAATTTATAAAAACAAAAAAAATTTAAGGATATAACTACAACATTAAAGCGCGAATACAATAATAACATTAATAACAACATCAAATTCCCATATTTAAAGTTCTCAACTTATAGTCTTAAATATAAACAAAAAAGTGCCCTTACTGTTATCACAATGCTCTACATATAAATGAAGTTCAATACGTTATTTCACATATATATATATATAAACAAGTTGGTTTGGATGGAGTTCCCTTATTAGAAAAGCTTGCAAAGCATTTGGTTTCATGTTTTTTCACCAAGTAATAGGAGGCTTCATTATGGTGCATATGAGAATTGGAGCTTTAATTCTACTTCTACAAACCAAAAAGGCTTAAAATTAGTTTTGTACAAAGTAGGACATAATCTTAACCTTTATCCAAATATGGTAATTTGGGTTTTATGTTATGTTTGCATAATTTGTCATTTCGTTATCATGTTTAAGGTATTTTATATTTTATATAAATTTTGATACATTAATAATTTGTATTATATAGATTTTAAAACATATATCTATGTCATTTTATATTTTTATTACTTTGCATAAGCTATATTCATGTAATCGTTTAAGCTTTTTTAATCTTCTACATGAACAACAAAATAATAAGATTGGACCCAACAAAAAGTAAATTTGAAAATAATGGAAATTGTTTTTTTAAATAATATAAAGAAACAAATCTACTATAAAATTTAACAACAAGAAGCAAACAAAAATGTATAGCCAACAGTCATTCGCATATACCTAAATATTTACAAAGAGTTTTATTTGAATATTAATTAATAACTGTATAAAAATTAGACAAAAATCATGGCTAAGTATATGATAATACCATAGCTGGCACGGTTTTTAGTATTCCATTGAAGGAAATAGATTAAAAGCATTTGTGTTTGGAAATAAAGATTTTTATTCACTATAGTATAGGCAAAACTCCTAAAATATATATGAGTATAAGTTAGACACACATAATTATTAATTATGTTTTTATTTATGGCCTTAAGGTTAGAAAATCTACAACTTAAATAGAAAATAAATAATTCCTCATCATTAGCTATTGGGCTTAATGAAACTTTCATAATGGGAATCAAAGGACTACCATATGGTAAATTTTTACCTATGACTTTCCAAAATTGCTAAAAAATGGAACAAAAATGAATTTTTCTAGATGACTTTAGCATGGTAAAATGCTTTAATCCTATATAAAATCAACCTTTTGTTAAACTTCTATGCACAAAAGAAATTTTCTTCTCAACTAATTCAAGAAGCTTAAGAGAATATCCAAGAAAATTATTTCAAGCCATGGAGAGAAATGACATGGAAAGAGTGATGCTGGCATTTATGATGTTAATAATGCTTGTTGTAGCTCAGGGGTGAGCAGTGGCTCCAGCAACAAATGTTTAACCCAATACCTCCACAAAAAAATGTGCCTTCAATGTTCCCTTAAATGTGTTCTTAAACTTCCTGAACCTCCACAATTTGCTCTTTGTTTCGGTGTGTGCATGGTAAAATGCAAGATTCAACCTGAACAACTTATTTACAATTGTACTAGCATTTGTGCTAAGTCTACTGTTGACTCCAATCCTGAAGCTAGTATATAACATTCATTCCTTTCTCTTTTATTAATTTTTAATAAGATAAATATTCTAAAGCTATGTTACATAGACTCTATATCCAATATTATCTATGAATAACTAAGACAAATGATAATTTAAGGTCAATAACTTCATTCAGAAAGTACTTTAGGTGCTTGCAAAATCTAAGATATCTTTGATTGTCTTATATATATATATATATTTCATAGTCTAAAAAAATTATCATTTTAATTTTTATAAATATGAACAAACTTTTATTTAATTAATTGGATAAATAAAATAATTAGTCATCATCAACTTTTTGATTTTCCAATTATAAAAAGAGTAATTTATTTATCATTATTTACATTTTTTTAATCATCTGAGCATTAGTAAAATAATTTGATAACATGATTTATCACATATGATGATAACGATCATATCACATCATCTAAGAAACAATTTCATCTTATTATTGTTCTTAATATTGTAGGTTATGAAACAGTGCAACACTATGTTGATAAAAGCTATGGGAGTTGCAAGAACAAAATGTAAACTTTGGCTTGCTATTCTATGTTGTATTAGATTCTTAAATAAAGTTCAACTTTCAATTCAATTTTTTGTTCTTATATATTTTTATAATACTAGCAAGGTTCAGAGATAAGGGTTTGGAAGCTGTACAAAAAAACATTGGTCAATGTTGTATAAATATTGTAGTTTTAATAAATATTAAAATTATAGTTTAACAAGAAATTATGTAGTTTTTCTCAATTTTTCTTTAACCAAATATACCAGTCCATTATAAATTTTTCACTTTTCTAATAAAAGTAACTTAAAAGTCAATTATAAATTCATAAAAATAAAATAAAAAAATTTAAGGATACAACTATAATCGTAAAGTGCAAATACGCTAACAATATTAATAACAACATCAAATTCTAATATTTCAAATTTTCAACTTATAGTTTTAAATATAAAAAAAATAAAAGGTGCCTCGTACTATTATCATAAAATTCTATATATAGATAAAGGGCAATACATTATTTCATAGAAATATATATATAAATACATATATATATGAAAAAAAAGTGGTTTCGATAGAGTTCAATCATTGAAAAAGCTTGCAAAACATTTTACTTCAAGCTTTTTCCCTGAACAACATGAGGTTTCATTATAGTGCATCTGAGTATTGAAAATTTAATTTTACTTCAGCAAACTAAGAGGCCTGAAATATATAATCTTGCATGACCTAGGATGTAATCTTGACCTTGATCCAAATATGGTAACTCAAATTTTGTGTTATTTTTTTATATTTTATCATGGCATAATCATATTTAAGGTGTTTTATATTTTATATAAATTTTAATATGTTAATAATTCGCATTATATAGATTTTAAAATATATGTTCGTGTGGTTCATTTTTTTACCACTTTGCGTATGTTATATTCACATAATCTTTGAAGTTTTTTTTAATCTTTAATGTGAACAGCAGAACAGTAAGATTGGATCAAAATAAAGTAAATTTTTAGATAATTGAAAATATTATTTAAATAATACAAAGAAGCAAAACTACTATAAAATTTAACAAGAAGCAGCAAATAAAAGAGTATAGCCAACAATTATTGGCATATACCTGAATTCTTATAAAGAGTATTATATGAATATTAGTTAATAATTATAATACATATATTAGACAAAAAAATTTGGTTAAGTAATAATTATATGAAAATTAATAATTATTGGCATACACCTAAATTAATAATTATATGAAAATTAGATAAAAATTGGTTAAGTAAATAATAATACATAGTTGATGTGATTTTTATTCCTCCATTAACAAAAGTGATTAAAAGTGCTTGTGTTTGGAAATAAAGATTTTTAATTTACTTTAATATAGGAAAACCTCTTAAAATATATACAAGCATGAGTCAACAAATTATTAACAATCAAATCTTTATAGGGTTTTTATTTATAGTCTCAAGATCAAAAAATCTACAAGCTATATAGAAAAATAAATAATTTATCATCATTAGCTGGTGGGATTAATGAGACTTTCATAAGGGAATCGAAGGGCTATTACAGGCTAAATTCTCACCTACGGCTTTCCAAAATTGCTAAACATGGCACAAATTAATTTAATGCTTCTTGGATGACTTTGGCATGGTAAAATGCTTCAACCCTATATAAATATCAACTTTTTGTTTAACTTATATGCACAAATAATTTTTTTTGCTCAACTAATTCAACAAGTTTAAGAAAATATCTTAAAAAATTATTTTAAGTCATGGAAAAGAGGGACATGAAGAGAATGGTGCTGGCATTTATGATGTTGATGATGTTTGTTGTAGCTCAAGGGTGAGCAATGGCTCCAGCAACAAATTTTCAACCTAATACCTATAAGAAAAAAAATATGCCTTCAAGTGTTCCTTTAAATGCGCTTTTTAAGCTTCCTCAACCTCCACAATTTACTCTTTGTTTCGGTTTATGCATGGTAAAATGCAAGATTCAACCTGAATAACTTGTTTGTAATTGTACTAGTGTTTGTGCTAAGTCTACTGCTGACTCTGATCCTAAAGCTGGAATATAACATTCATTCATTTCCTTTTTATTAATTTTGAATAAGATAAAAATTCAAAATCTATGTTATGTGTACTCTAGATCCAATATCATCTAGGAGTAATTAAAATGAAATGACAATTTGATATCAAAAACATCATTCGGAAAGCAATTTAAGTGCATGCAAAGTTTAGGATATCTTTGATTGTTTTATACATATACATATATATTTCATAGTCTAAAAGTTATTATCATTTTAATTTTTAAAAATATGTAAAAAAACTTTTATTTTTTTAATTGGATAAATAAAAAGTTGGTCATTGTTAATTTTTTTGGTTTTCCAATTATAGAAAATAAAACAATTTAAATTATCATTATTTATGTTATTACTTTTTTAATGATTTGACATTTGGTAAATAATATTTTGATAACATGATTTATCACATATGACGATAATGATCATATCACATCATCTAAGAAACACTTTCACCTTATTATTATTCCCACTACTGCAAGTTAGAAAAGTGCGACATTATGTTGATAATTGCTATTGGGGTTGCAAGAACAAGATGTAAACCTCGACTTGTTATTTCATGTTGTAGCATATTCCTTAATAAAGTTTAACTTTTGGTCTAGTTTTTTAATCTTATATATTTTGATAGTAATAGCAAGGTTGAGAGATGAGGGTTTCGAAACTATGCCCAAAAAATTAGTAAATGTTATGTAATTATTGCAATTTTAATAAATTTTAAAAATTATAGTTTAATAGGAAATTATATATTTTTTCTCAATTTCTTTAATTGAATATATCAGTTTATTATAATTTTTTTCACTTTTTAATAGAAGCAACTTGAAAGTCCATTTACAACCTCTAAGAAAAAAAATATGCCTTCAAGTGTTCCTTTAAATGCACTTTTTAAGCTTCCTCAACCTCCACAGTTTACTCTTTGTTTTCGATCTATGCATGGTAAAATGTAAGATTCAACCTGAATAACTTGTTTATAATTGTACTAGTGTTTGTGCTAAGTCTACTGCTGACTCTGATCCTAAAGTTGGAATATAACATTCATTGATTTCCTTCTTATTAATTTTCAATAAGATAAAAATTCAAAATCTATATTATGTGTACTCCAGATCCAATATTATCTAGGAGTAATTAAAATAAAATGATAATTTGATATCAAAAACATCGTTCGGAAAACAATTTAGGTGCACAAAAAGTTTAGGATATCTTTGATTGTTTTATACATATATATATTTCATAGTCTAAAAAATATTATCATTTTAATTTTTACAAATATGTAAAAAAAACTTTTATTTAGTTAATTGGATGAATAAAATAGTTGGTCATTGTTAATTTTTTTTGGTTTTCCAATTATAGAAAATAAAACAATTTAAATTATCATTATTTATGTTATTACTTTTTTAATGATTTGACTATTTGGTGAATAATATTTTGATAACATGATTTATCACATATGGCGATAATGATCATATCACATCATCTAAGAAATAGTTTCATCTTATTATTATACCCAATACTGCAAGTTAGAAAAGTGCGACATTATGTTGATAATTGCTATTGAAGTTGCAAGAACAAGATGTAAACCTCGACTTGTTATGTCATGTTGTAGCAAATTCTTAAATAAAGTTTAACTTTTGGTGCAATTTTTTAATCTTATATATTTCTATAGGAATAGCAAGGTTGAGAGATGAGGGTTTCAAAGCTATGCCCAAAAACATTAGTCAATGTTATGTAATTACTGCAGTTTTAATAAATTTTAAAAATTATAGTTTAACAAGAAATTATATATTTTTTCTCAATTTATGTAACTGAATATATCAATTTATTATAATTTTTTTTTTTACTTTTTAATAGAAGTAACTTGAAAGTCCATTTATAAAATTTATAAAAACAAAATAAAAAATTTAAGGATATATCTATGACATTAAAGTGCGAATACACTAATAACATTAATAACAACATGAAATTCTCATATTTAAAGTTTTCAACTTATAGTCTTAAAAATAAACTAAATAGTGACCATATGTTATCATAATGCTCTATATATAAACGAAGTTCAATACGTTATATATATATAAACAAGTTGGTTTGGATGGAGTTCCCTCATTAAAAAAGCTTGAAAAGCATTTGGTTTCATGTTTTTTCACCAAGTAACAACAGGCTTCATTATGGTGCATATAAGAATTGGAGCTTTAATTCTACTTCTACAAAGCAAATAGGCTTACAATTAGTTTTACATAAAATAGAATATAATCTCAACCTTTATCCAAATATGGTAACTTGGTTCTATGTTATGTTTACATATTTTGTCGTTTCGTAATTATGTTTAAAGTATTTTATGTTTTATATAAATTTTGATACATTAATAATTTATATTATATAGATTTTAAGATATATATCCATGTCAAGGTATATCTTTATTGCTTTGCATAAGCTATATTCATATAATCATTTAAGCTTTTTTAAACTTCTACGTGAACAACAAAATAATAAGATTGGATCCAACAAAAAGTAAATTTGAAAATAATTGAAATTGTTTTTTTAAATAACATAAAGAAACAAGTCTACTATAAAATTTAACAACAAGAAGCAAACAAAAATGTATAGTCAACAATCATTGGCATATACCTAAATACTTACAAAGAGTATTATTTGAATATTAATTAATAACTATATAAAAATTAGATAAAAAATTTGGCTAAGTAAATGATAATACATAGTTGGCATGGCTTTTAGTATTCCATTGAAGGAAAGAGATTAAAAGCGTTTATGTTTAGAAATAAAGACTTTTTACATATCATAGTGTAGGCAAAACTCCTAGAATATATATATAAGTTAGACACACATAATTATTAATTAGGTTTTTATTTATGGCCCCAAGGTCAAAAAATCTACAACTTAGATAGAAAATAAATAATTTATCATCATTAGTTGCTAGGCTTAATGAAACATACATAATGGGAATCAAACGACTACCATATACTAAATTTTTACCTATGACTTTCCAAAATTTCTAAAAAATGGAACAAAATATTTGATTTTTTCTAGATGACTTTAGCATGGTGAAATGCTTTAATCCTACATAAAATCAACCTTTTGTTAAACTTCTATGCATAAAAAAAAAATTTTTCTCAACTAATTCAAGAAGCTTAAGAGAATATCCGAGAAAATTATTTTAAGCCATGGAGAGGAATGACATGGAAAGAGTGATGCTGGCATTTGTGATGTTGATAATGCTTGTTGTAGCTCAAGGGTGAGTAGTGGCTCCAGCAAAAAATTTTTAACCAAATATCTCCACAAAAAATGTGCCTTTAAGTTTTCCCTTAAATGTGCTCTTAAACTTCCTGAACCTCTACAGTTCGGTCTTTGTTTCGGTGTGTGCATGGTAAAATGCAAGATTCAACCTGGACAACTTGTTTACAATTATACTAGTGTTTGTGCTAAGTCTGCTGTTGACTCCAATCTTAAAGCTAGTCTATAACATTAATTCCTTTTTCTTTTGTTAATTTTTAATAAAATAAATATTCTAAAACTATGTTACATAGACTTTATATCCAATATTATCTATGAATAATTAAGACAAAATGATAATTTGACGTCAATAACATCATTCAGAAAGTAATTTAGGTGCATGCAAAATCTCATATATCTTTAATTGTCTTATATATATATATACACACACATATATATTTCATAGTCTAAAAAAATTATCATTTTAATTTTTATAAATACGAGTAAGCTTTTATTTAATTAATTGGATAAATAAAATAATTGATCATCATCAACATTTTTGGTTTTCCTATTATAAAAAGTAATAATTTATTTATCATTATTTATGTTATTACTTCTTTAATCATCTAACCATTAGTAAATAATAATTTGATAACATGATTTATCACATCTAATGATAATGATCATATCACATTATCTAAGGAACAATTTCATCTTATTATTGTTCTTAATATTGCAGGTCACGAAATAGTGCAACACTATATTGATAAGTGCTATGGGAGCTGCAAGAATAAAATGTAAACATTAGCTTGCTATTCTCAGTTGTAACAAATCATTAAATAAAGTTCAACTTTCAATTCAACTTTTTGGTCTTATATTTTCGATAATAATAGCAAGGTTGAGAGATGAGGGTTTAGAAGCTGTATCAAAAAATACTGGTCAATATTGTATAATTATTACAGTTTTAATAAATTACAAATATTATAGTTTAATAAGAAATTAATGTGTTTTTTTCTCAATTTTCTTTAACCAAATATATCAGTCCTTTATAATTTTTTCACTTTTTTAATAAAATTAACTTAAAAGTCTATTATAAATTTATAAAAATAAAATAAAAAATTTAAGGAAACAACTAAAATAGTAAAGTGCAAATACGCTAACAATATTAATAACAACATCAAATTCTAATATTTAAAATTTTCAACTTATAGTCTTAAATATAAAAAAAAAATAAAAGATGCCCTGCACTATTATCACAAAATTCTATATATAAATGAAGTTCAGTGCATTATTTGATATATATATATATATATGAAAACAAGTTGGTTTGGATGGAGTTCAATCATTAAAAAAGCTTGCAAAACATTTTATTTCATGTCTTTTCCTCAAATGGCATAAGGTTTCATTATAGTGCATATGAGAATTGGAATTTTAATTCTACTTTAGCAAACTAAAAAGCCTAAAATTAATAATCTTGCATGAAATAGGACATAATCTTAACCTTGATCCAAATATGATAATTTAGGTTTTGTGTTATGCTTATATATTTTGTTATCACATAATCGTATTTAAGATATTTTATATTTTATATAAATTTTTTATATTATAGATATTTTAAGATTCACATTCATGTCATCTTGTATTTTTACTACTTTGTATATGTTACATTCATATAATCTTTGAAGTTTTTTTTCTTTTTTTAATCTTTAATGTGAACAACAGAGCAATAAGATTGGATTCAACAAAAAGTAAATTTTTAAATAATTAAAAATATTTATTTAAATAATACAAAGAAGCAAATCTACTATAAAATTTAACAAGAAGCAATAAATAAAAGAGTATAGCCAATAATTATTGGCATATACCTAAATTCTTATAAAGAGTATTATGTGAACATTAATTAATAACTATATGAAAATTAGACAAAAAAATTGGTTAAGTAGATAATAATACATAGTTGACATGACTTTTATTATTGCATTAAAAGAAACTGATTAAAAGTGTTTATGTTTGGAAATAAAGGTTTTAATTTACTTTAATATAGGCAAAACTCTTAAAATATACATGAGTATGACTCAATGAGTTATTAACAATAAAATCTTCATGGGGTTTTTTTTATAGCCTCAAGATCATAAAATCTACAACTTAAATAGAAAATAAATAATCTTATCATCATTAGCTAGTGGGTTTAATGAGCCTTCCATAAGGGAAACAAAGGGCTACTATATGCTAAATTTTCACCTACAACTTCCAAAAATTGCTAAAAATGACACAAATTAATTAAATTTTTCTTAGATGACTTTGGCATGATAAAATGCTTCAACCCTATATAAATATCAACATTTTGTTAAACTTACATGCACAAAAAAAAGTTTTGCTCAACTAATTCAACAAGTTTAAGAAAATATCCTAGAAAAATTATTTTAAGTCATGGAAAGGAGTGACATAAAAAGAATTGATGATGACATTTATGATATTGATGATGTTTGTTGTAGCTTAAGGGTGAGCAATGGCTATAGTAACAAATTTTCAATCTAATACTTCTAAGAAATAAATGTGCCTTCAAGTGTTTCCTTAAATGCATTTTTTAAGCTTCTTGAACCTCGACAGTTTACTCTTTGTTTCAGTCTATGCATTGTAAAATGCAATATTCAACCTGGACAACTTGTTTATAATTATACTAGTAACAACTTGTTTATAATTATACTAGTATTTGTGTTAAATCTACCATTGATTCTGATCCTAAAGTTGGAATATAAAGTTCATTTCTTTCTCTTTTATTAATTTTTAATAAGATAAAGATTCAAAATCTATGTTACGTGTACTCCAGATCCAATATCATCTAGGAATAATTAAGAAAAAATGACAATTTGATATCAAAAACATCATTTGAAAAGTGATTTAGTTGCATGCAAAGTCTAAGATATCTTTGATTGTCTTATACATGTACATATATATTTCATAGTTTATCATTTTCATTTTTATAAATATGTAAAAAAAAACTTTTATTTAGTTAATTGGATAAATAAAAAAATTGGTCATCGTTAACTTTTTTGGTTTGCAAATTATTAAAAATTAAATAATTTTAATTATTATTATTTATGTTATTACTTTTTTAATGATTTGACCATTTAGTAAATAAATAATTTGACAACATAATTTATCACGTATGACGATAATGATCATATCACATCATCCAATAAACAGTTTCAACTTATTATTATTCCTAATACTATAGGTCAAAAATAGTGCGATGTCATGTTGATAATTTCAATAAGAGCTATAAGAACAAAATGTAAACCTTGGCTTGCTATTTCATTTTGCAGAATATCTTTAAATAAAGTTCAACTTTTTATTCAATTTTTAAATCTTATATATTTCTATAAGAATAGCAAGGTTGAGAGATAAGGGTTTGAAAGTTGTGCCTAAGAACATTAGTCAATGTTATGTAGTTATTGTAGTTTTTTTAACAAAATATATCAATCTATTATAATTATTTTCACTTTTTAATAAAAGTAACTTAAAAGTTCTTTTATAAAATTTATGAAAACAAAATAAAAGATTTATATATCTACAACAATAAAGTGCAAAAACATGTAGACACCTTATTTTGTCCGGGTTAATTTTTAGCAATCTGGAGCATGGACGTAAAAGGGGGCAATGCTATCGCCCGGCGAAAAAGTATTTCGAGGATGTCAAGAAGGCCTAGGGATCACATCAAAGGTAAATACAAAGATACGGCATCAAATGATGTAGTCCAAGGTATTCGGGGATAAAAGATATGAGAAAATTCATAATTGTACTTGAATGTATCGATACATGGTCCTCATGTATCGATACAATGCTCCAACATGCCAAAAATTTGAAATATCCCTATTAGTATCGATACAACATGTAGGTGTATCAATACATAAGCCTCTGTATCGATACCAAACCTCATGTATCGATACTGGACCATGCCAGGACCAAAACATGCATTCTGTAAA
>JAQSVH010171709.1:0-21920 GCA_029448705.1 Adansonia digitata
CTTATTGAAATATAAATGCATACTTTCATCCATGCCTTTGTCAGATTACTTTTTAACCATGCTAACATTTTTGTTAAATGATAATTAACAGATTAAGAAAATGGCAAAGAAAAAAATGACAAAGAGATCTTTTTACATTACTTTGGAATAAGGTCAAAACATTATAAGGACCTTTTTAATATTTAAATCTTTTGAACACTCTAGGAAGGATCAAAGTGGACAAATAACATTTTCAAATATTTGGGATACATGGTTAAAGAACATCCCTATGAGAGGAAAAATAATTAAATGATTTTCCCAAAAGAAAGATCAAAGATATGCACAATTTTCCCCTTATTAAAAGAAGAGGAAAAGTTATAATATTTTCTAAAGATGCCTTCAACTTCAAGTTCAAAACTAGCTTTCTTTGCTAAAAAGAAAAAGAGATATCCACAACATTTTTTGAAGATGCCTTTAACTCCAAGTAGAGGAACAGGCCCATTTTGCCAAATGAAAAAAAAAATATTTGTTATATTTTTTAAAAATACTTTTAATCTTAGGTTGGATCATATGCATTTTTCTTGCATTGCATTTAATGATTTGCAGATAAAAGGTTGAACGTAATATTCAAAAAAGTAATAATCTTTTAGTAAACTAACTTCCTCAAAAGTCAAAAGGTAACTCTCGCATCCTTTTAAACTTATCAAATAAGCTTTACATCATTTCAAACATATCCAATATCAAACCTTGTCTATACTCATTTTAACTTAGGTTTCCCCGTGGTCAACTTTTTCAGATTAGGTTTTATCATGGTTTTTATTGGTCAACCCTTTTCGATTTAAATTTTACCCTGGTTGGTTCTTTCAGACTTAGGTTTTGCCCTGATTATATCCAAGTTGGTTATTATGGTTTTGCCTTAATCAATCCTTTTTAAGTTAGTTTTTTGCCTAGTTAACTCTTTCAACTTAGGTTCTACCTAGGTCACCATGTTGACTAGTATGGTTTCATCCAAGTCAACCCTTTTCAACTTAGGTTTTTACTTGGTTAACTTTTTTAAACTTAAGTTTTACCCTAGCCATCTTCGCTGATAATTAAGGTTTCACCGTGTCAATCATTTTAGATTTAGGTTTCACCTAGTCATCTTCGTCTTTTTTGTTGATTGTCATGGTTTTGCCTTAGTCAACACTTTTTTACTTAGGTTTGCGTTAGTCAACTCTTTTAGACTTAGGTTTCACACTAGTGACCTTCGTTGACAATTATGGTTTTGACTTGGTTAACCCCTTTCAATTTAGGTTTCACTTCAATCCCTTTCATTGACAGTCATGATTTTGCCCTAGTTAACCTTTTAGACTTAACGTTTATCCTTATCACTATTGCAACTAGAGGTGGCAAAATAAACCTTAATCCTAAAATCTGCTTAAAAAACCTAGTTAAACTCGAATAAAACTCGATTTGACAAAAACATTAATGGCCTGAACTCGAGAAAATCAAACCCAAAATGGCCCAAATAAAAAATGAGATAAACTCAAAAAACCTAAAAGAACTCAAACTTGAAAGGACATTAACTTGAACCTAGCCTGAACTCGAGCTTGAATTTAATATTAAAAATAAATATGATAAAATTATAATTAAATAAGTTTTTATAAAGCAAAAATTTTAATTATCAATTTTATTTTAATAATTTAATTAAATATTAAAAACTTAATTTATATTTTATATATGATTAAACTTACTCATGGGTTGGTCGGGCCGTGGTAAATTTTTTTAAATCCTAAGTCCAAACCCTTATCTAACATGCTTGGACCTGCCCGTTTAAGCTAAAATTATTATTCATCACATTAAAAATATTTTTATTAATATTTCTATTGTTCATAATTAAATTTAAATACAATAACAAATATTTAATTTAAAATCACTATTTCAGCGGGCTGGGCTAGTCTAAAACAAAAATTTAGAACTCGAGCCCAATTGGATCAAGTCGGTAGCCTACCCGTGAGCAGGTCTATATCTTATCAAATAAGAATTTATCAAAAAGTAAATCGTATCATGAACTTTGAAAACATTGTTAATAAAGTATATCATCCATTTATCACATTTTCCCTAATTTAATTAGTTAAACTCATTAAATATTAAGAGTTTATGTATGGTAGTAGTAATATTTTAAATATTTCTTTGAATATTGTTATTATTATTATTTTAAGTAATGATAATTAAAGTTTGATAATAGTATAACAAAGTAATAAGGTTAATTAAAAAAAATGAAACACATAATAGATAATATCATATCAAAAATGAAAAAAAATTACATGTTAGACTAGCAACTAGACCTACCTACCGGCTAAACTGCTCGTCGAACCCAATAGGCTTGGCATGATCAGGCTCGAGTTTTAGATTTTAAGTTTCAAGCAAGCTTGACCTGAAACAATATTTTTTAAATAAAACAGTATATTTTTATTTAAATTTAATTATCAAATATATAAATATTAATATAAAATTAACTTTGTAATATTATGAACAGTGATTTATGCCTAAATAGGTGAGCCAGGTTAAATTCAGCCTTGAGCTTAGGGTTTAAAATTTTTTCAAACTGTGACTGGGCCCATGAACTAAAGTGAGATTTTTTAGATCAGACCAGGCCAAATTTAGGCCGATGGTTAGAATCCAAAATTACAAAAAATGATTACATCTAACATAAAATAAAAATAATGTAAAACATACTCAAACCTGAACCCGACTTGAACCCAAACCCAAACTTGAAAAGGCCCAAACTGAATAAACCAAAACTCAAATTGGCTCAAACCCAAACAAGCCTTAAACTCAGACAAGTAGAACCTAAAAGAACCAAAACCTGAGTAGGCTCGTCCCAAATCAGCTTGAACCCAAAAAAACTTGAACCCAAAATGACTCGACCTGAACTCGCCCAATTGCCACTTCTAATTACAACCTAAAGTTTCACCCTTAAAACCTAAGGTTTCACTCTTAGTTGCCCTATTTTAAAGTACATTTTTAGTTTACTTTGTTTTCCAAAGCTTAGCTGCTTGAAAAAATTATGTCAGTTGTGACATGCCCTTACGTGGCACAATGCTTGTTTAAATCGCTTGAACAATTATGCACACAACTTAAAATGTGAACTGGCTTTTAGGTTATCCTGTGATCAGGATCTGGGTTTAGCATGTTGAGATAAAACTAAAAAAGGAAGGCTGTTGGATGAATCACTCATCCAATCAGTCCTAAATGGTGGCAAAACATTTGAAGTCACCACCAATCATTTTGACCAAGGCATGATCAGATGCCTATTAAAAATAATATTCTGAGTTATGAAACTCGAAACATTAATTTCAAGGTTTATAAGGTTCAAAGATTCGTCAGTTGGGATCGAGAGTTGGTTACGCATAAGGAAGGATTAGCACCCCCACTGTGCACAAAATTGGTACCATCTAGCTATGTCTTACTTGGTTTCAATTCTTTAGGTTTTAACTTATCATTAATTTGATATAATCACTTTATGATAAATAAACTTTGTATAAAACCATAAACTCAAGTTTAAAAGAAAGTTAAAATCTGATATGCACCTCATAGAAGTGGAAAACACTAAGATTTCGGATTAAAATGATATCTAAATTTAATCTGAAAATTTGAATATTTCATGTTAGGCACTAAAGATATACCGTAATGGAATACTGCCTTGTAATTTTTTGAAAAATTTTGAAAAACATGAATGCAAAATGGACACCATAGAAGGAAATGTGTTTAGGAGACGAAAAAAGAAAATAATAAATATAGCAAAAAAATAAAGGCGTAAGGTAAGGAAAAGAAAGAATGAAGGGATGATTAGAGTATATCTCATAATTGTCTTCAATTATTAACAAATAACTTGAGTGACAATCTTGAAATGCATTTTAACTCCATGGTTGCTTGAGGTATGAAAAAATGTTTAGACTAAAAGGTCTAGCGATGTTTAAGAGAGAGAAAATTTTAAATTTTGAACAAAGTTTGAAAGGTGAGATTATAGTATACCTTTGTAAAATGAACATTAAAGTGCCCCCAAAGATAAAATTTTTGAAAATTAAAGGGTTATAATATCCTTTCAAAAATTAAAAGGTTGAAATACCCTTAAATATAGGAATTTTGAAAAAAAAGTGGGGTTATAGTATCTTCTTGGAAAGTAGGGTTATAGTATCCCCTCTGAAGATAGGGTTATAGTATCCTCAAAAGTGAAAACTTTTGTGAATTTTGGAAAATGGAGTGCTTTCAATTAAAATATTTTTTTAGGCCTCAAATCCTTGACTTGAAATTAATAGGAGGTTAGCAAATATCCCTAGACTTCATGAGGTTGGTCGAACTCACTCAAAGGCATCCAACTACCTTGAAAATTGATTTCAAAAAAATCATTGAACATTAGTGAGTGTTCAAAGTAAGGATAACATCTCATTATTCCCTTTCTTGAATTTATTTCAAGCTCATTCGAAGGCTTTCAGAAGTAAAAGAGGTACCCTTAGAAAGGTCACTAAATTAGGGTTAATATAAAAATATTCCATAAATCCCCGATAATTATTTTCTAGTGGAATTTATTTTGAAACTTGAAATTGTTTTAGCATTAATAGCACATGTAAGGGGAATGATATGATAGACTTTGAAAAATCACTTTAGACTTATTCAGAATTATTAAATCATAGTTGATACCCTTTCTAAAAGGGAATTTCATGTCGTTTTCAAGAAAAATATTTTAAAAATTTAAAAAAATCGTCCAATTGGCCAAAATGACCCAAACAAAATGCATATCCCTGATTTAGGGGGTTTTGATAGCATTAGTTCAAAAAATCATAACTTCTTCATCTAGAATGGTCTAAGGTCAAACGAGATACTGTTAGAAAGATAATTCAATGCCTTTTAAGGAAAAAATAAAAAACTCTATAAAAAAATCATTTATGGTTTGAAAATAAATTTTCGAGTCATAACTATAGTGCTACCAGGGTAATAATAGATTGTTATTTAATATTTTGGGTTTCTTAGGGCAAAACTCAAGCCATGGACATTTGAATGTCCATGAATAGAGAAAAAGGTGGAATGGGTTTTGCAATTTCATCCCACAATCCTAGAGTTGTTTAGGATCATGAAACTACCTGTTGACCATGCCACAAGTAATAGTGAAAACTTAAAATCAAGGCCTTACATTTTTAACAAATAGAAAGGTTATTTTCCTTTTGGAAAACAACATTTTTGAGCTCATTTAATGATGAATCTAGACCGGCTTGATTTATCCGTAAGATTGGAGGATCTGTTTAGTGAAAACATTAAATCCATGCTAGTCTCTATCTATTAAAGGTAACATGAACTTAACTTGGGGTTTTGGTAAAAATCAAAATTTTATAGCCAACAAACAAGCAAGCATCTTGATGAACATATTATGAACTAAATGTGACCTGCATGATGATGAACATGGATAGAACATTTAAACAAACAAGGATGAAATTTTGACATGGAAAAGATGACAAAATGCAAGAAATGATATGAAGGTGTATGGACATATTAATTTCATGAATGACAGTAAAAATCAAGCAATAAAAGGTGATATGAACATGTTTAAGCAAGTGAAACGTTGCTGAAATCTTCAAGATAGCATTTTTATCTCACAAAACATACCAAAATGTAAAAAAATGCATGAATATACTCGAACATGTTAGGATTAACATTCAAGCTTGAGTTGAGCCTATGAAAATGGATAAAACATGATAAAAAAATTAATGAACATGTGTTGTATTTATGGCAAAAATAAAGCATGGGATTTTTGCTCACTCAAGTAACATCAAAGTACCCAAAGAGATCATCAAAGTCTTAAAACTACCATATCGAAGGCCACAATAATGCATGGGATTCATAAAATGGTCATGGGGACATGGATGGCTTACGAAAATGATGTAAATGTTCAAAATGAAAAAATAATTGGAGTAAGTTTAAAAAAATATATCAAGAAGCTTTAAACCTCAACCTTTGCTTAAAGCATCAACTTTAAGCTAAATTTCTTCCTCTATTTGCTATTGATTAGCAGGAAAAGGATGAAAAAAGAGAGCTTTTTAGTTATGGTATGGATAGAAGAGAGTTTAGGGATGAAAAGAAATAAGAAATGAAGATTTTTGAGAGGTTTTCAAAGGGCTCAAGAGGGAGCTATGGGAATGAAGGATGTGTTTTCAATGTAATAGGGTTGTGTAGGAAGAGAATGTATAAGCCTTTTTTGGTGAGCCAAAATTAGCTTCTTTATAGTTCAAGGATTACCCAATTCATTTTAAAGCCAAAACAAGGGTGTTTTTGGCCTTTCTTTATGTACCTTATGGTAGCTCTAAGTACTCTATTCAGCTAGCTAAAATTTCATTGGCCATCAGTAGTAACGTGGTGGAGTAAAGGGGCTGTAGTAGTCTACAACTAGAGAAAAGTCAAGTATGCCATATAATAAATGATACATTTCAGGAAAATGTTTCAATTTTGACTGATTTTGAGCTTCAAAATTTGTTAAAACCGAATCATAAGTCTAGTGCTTTATCTTAGTATGAATTTTTATGATTTTTTGTGCCAAAAAAGGTGCCTAAATCAAATTTTAGGTTTAATGGTGCAAGGGCCGAAAAATGGTGCAAAGTAGGCAAAAATGCTTACATGTATCAATACATCTAGGTAAAAACCTAGATTATGTCGATACAATGAAGGTTATATTGATAAAGTCCAAGAATGTATGGATACATTTTGTCCATAAATTGAATTTTAGCTACTGCCAAGCCTTGTATCGATACCTTTGACCTATTTATTGATATAGTAAGCAAGTGCATCGATATACCTTTGTTAGTATTGATACAACTTGTGAAATTTTGAATTTTGATGATATGGAGGCCCTATATCAATACACAAAATCTATGTATTGATATATTCATAAAAGTATGAAATTTATGCACCTTTAACTCTTCGAACCTCTTTCCTAAGCCAAGAAAGATAAGGAAAAATATCCATTCTTAAATAATTTTGATACTACCTTGAACAATGACTTTTGATGCCTTAAATGTTGGTTCAAACAAAATAAGATCCCTATAGCTACGCCTCTTTGGCCATTACTAAGTATTAGAAATAGGGTAAAGACAAATAAACACCACTTGATGCATCTTGTGTGCTTGTAAAAATGATATTTAATTTAAGTTTCATCATGATAATCATAATATATTAGTGGCGATTCGAATGAAAGTTTGGATAAATTTTTGTAAGGTTAGACCTCTCTCCTTGGATTTAATTTTTTTCTAAGCTTTGGCCCCCTAGGTAGGTGCCAACTGATGTGGACTTTGACTTAGTAGGGGGCCAGCTCTTTGTAGAAAGACTCTATTGCCATCCAGCTCCATGGATGGACTCAATTGGCATTTAACTTTTTATGTACTAACTGAGTTGGTGTCCAACTCTTTATGGATTGACTCGATTAGGTGCCTAACTTTTTATGGACAGACTCAATTAGTACCCAGCTTTTTATGGGCAAACTCTGTAGGTGCCCACCTCTTTGTTGGCAGACTCAACTAGTATCCAGCTCTTTATGGATGGACTCAACTAGCGTCTAGCTTTTTGTAGATAACTTGATTAAGTCCAACATTTTATAGATAAACTTAATTGGCATCCAACTCCTTAGGAATAGACTCGATTGTACCTGGCTCATTGCAAACAAACATTATTGGTGCCCAGCACCTTACAGATAAACTTGATCAGTGCCTAATTTTCATGGATAGACTTGATACATAGAAGATAAAAAACTTCATGCAAAGTGTTACAAGCATCCTCAAGAGAGAGTTGTATGTTATCCTAATTAAAACATCTTCAATCAAGGCTTTTGAGGATATCCTCAAAAGAGGCTCTAAAATATATAATGAAATATCTTCAAAAGAGATTTTGGAAATTTTGGAAATATCCTCAAGAGAGCTTTGAAAGTTTTTGATAAAGCGTCTTCAAAAAAGGCTTTAAAGGTTTTTTGATGAAATATCCTCAAAAGAGGCTTTGGAAAACTTTGGTTGATGAAAAATGTTCTCAAGATAGGCTTTGGAGGTTTTTAGTGAAAACATCCTTGAGAAAGGCTTTGAAAATTTTTAAGAAAACATTCTCAAATAACGCTTTAGGGTTTTGCTAAAATATTTTTAAAAAAGGCTTTAAAGTTCTTTAAAGTTTCCTCAAAAGAAGCTTTGAAAGTTTTTATGAATGTCTTTAAGGAAGGCCTTGGAAAACTTTTGCTAAAATATTCTTAAAAGGCTTTAAAGGTTTGTAAAGTATCCTTATGAGAGGCTTCAAAAATTTTTAGAAATATCCTCAAGACACCCTTTGAAAATTTTTGATTAACCATCCTCAAAAGAGGCTTTGAATGTTTTTGATGAAAACATTGATGAAAACATCCTCGAGAGAGTCTTTAGAAATGTTTGAAAATATCCTTAAGAAAGGAGATGTGATGCATGCCATGAATGTCTATCAAGGCATTAACACCATGTTATATGAGTAAGTTGATAGTAATATTTATTATCAAGATGCCCATCTGTATGGAATGATGCACATGCATGTAAGGTGACATGGTAAATGTTCACAAATAGAAATGTGAGAGAATTTGAATGCACGTGAGTGCGAATGCCTATGGACATAGGTGTCCTAAGTGTTATTGGGCACAGACGATAATGCACATGAGTGTAAATGCGTTTGGATAAAAATGCAAATGAGTACGAACACTCATAAGTAAAGATGCACATGAGTGCATGTGCTTACGAATAAGAATGCATATACGTGTGAAAGTATGTGAGTAAAGATACACTTAAAAGCATAAGCAAGGATACACACGAGTGCAAATGCTTGCAAATGAAAATGCACATCAATGCAAATGTTCATGAATAAAAGCAAACATAAGTGTGAAGGTAGATTAGTAAGAATGCATGTTAAAGCAATGGTACATGAGTAAGAATGCACGTGAATACAAATGCACATGAATAAGATTTCATATGAGTGTGAGGATGCATATGAAAGCAAATGAATTAGTGCAAATACATGTGAATAGAACTACATGAGAGTGCAAATGCAGTAAACGACAATATATGTGCGAATATAAGTTTGAATTTGAGTGAATAATGCATGTATATGCATATGAATATAAGACTTATGAGTGCGAATAGACATAAGTAGGAATACACATGTGTGCTAGTGTGAATACTAGTAAATATTGATGCACCTGAGTGCAAATTCCTATGAATGAGGATGCATATAAGTGCGATTGTAGGTGAGTTAGAATGCACAAGCCAGTGTTTATATATACACATGAATGTTGATTCTTATGAGTGTAAACTCCAAGACTAGCCATTATCCAAATGTAAGGTAAGTAATGTAAATGCTAAAGTCAATACTAATGCAGCTATGCTTGAAATAAAATGTATGTTGATAAGTGACACTGAAATCCTACGTGAACAATGCATAATTTCATAAAGGATGGCATGTCTGCTCACAAAGGGTGTAGAGGTTGAGACTACAGCTGGCTCTTTTTTGAATTTAGGTTAAACTTTCTTGATGGTTCCTCTCTTCGACTTAAAAAGCATTCTAACCCTAGTTTTGCCCCCTGGTTGGAAAAGTTATTATCCTTTTTACTTAAAATGTTCATTTGATGAAAATTCATTAGTTAGCATGATATTTAAGTCTCTTGAAGACTGTTGATCTATGGTAAAAAAATTTCCTGAATGGTAACTAGGTCCTTTTAGTTAGGATGAAGGACCTGAAGAGGGCATTAATTAGGTCAAGATAGTTTTAGGGCAGGTGAAATGAATTCCTTATTTTTCTGGACTCGCAAATAGACCAGTCCTTATAAAACATGAATTCCTTAAAACTAAACAAATTTTAGATTCTTCTAAGCCTTTTATCATTAATACTTTGATAGGCACCAAGATTGGCCTTGATGGGTTTAGGATTCTAAGGTTTATCTAAAAAGATAAGGAATTTAATCCTAGGAGTTGATCCCTTTAAAAAATATACTTTAAGGATGTTCATGGATTTCTTTAGAATGATGTTTCATTGTCCAAATCTCGGTAATCCCATGAGTGGCATAAAAAACTTTCTATTGTGCTCTAAACTTTCTATGTTAGGTTTCCATTCTAAAGCTTTATTCTTTCCATTTTTTATTGCTTTTTTCTTTTGATTGCATCATCATGCTTCTTGATAAGGCTTAAAATTTATCAAAAACCAATTTCCTTAAGAATGGGTTCATCAATTCATATGGCCATGTTTGATCGAAATGGATTTTCCAAGGACTTTAATCTAGGCCAAGGTTCATGGTTCTAAAAGAAAGGTATAAAGGCCCAAAATATAATGTTTAAAGGTGATTGGACCAAAGATCATTTCTTTTCATAAGGGCATCCATGTCCTCGTTTCCTAATCTTTTGTTCCATTTCCTTGGTTTTGCTTTTACTTTTTTTTGTTTTTCATTTTTATGCTTTTGTGTTTGAGTTTTCATAATTGTATGGAGGGAATCTTAGACTTTAGAAAGTCGATACATTTCCTATTTGCCTTTTGATGTCAGGCATTCTCAGAATTATAGAATGGGATATCTACCCCAATACTTTTTAAACCAATACTTTTTAAATAGGTTTTCTTTTGCCTTCTAATGTATGAGGTGATTCCTGATTAGGGTTTTAAAAAATTAAATTCATTAGGCCCAAAAGGATAGCACAGGGAATTTCTTCTAATTTATGAGAAAATGATAAAGATGGCCATTTTATCCCAAACATGACTATGTGAACTGAAAAATTAGTTCCCAGAGAAAGTTCCTTTGAACACATTTTAATCCTTTTTCTCACATGATCTTGTATTCAGTTTTCATTTTCATTTTTCTTATTTTTTTGAAAGCATGCTTTATTTCTCCTTTTCACTTCTTTTTCACTCCACATGCTTGGGCATGCCCTATTTTCAATTTGCCACTGATGGGAAATCACATGATGCTGAGGTTCATTGACAAAGGATTTGAGTTTTAGGATATAAAGATGATAGAGGAGAACTAAAGATAGGGGCCACGGCAGGTCCTAAGACATGCCTTGAGAAAGGTCTTTGAGAAATGGTTTTGATGTATCAAAATGAAAAGGGAAAACCAAGGACCAAGAGCTTATGTTGGGGATTAGAGAAAGGCTTTTGGTAAATAGTTTGGATGTATCAAAATGAAAAAAAAAACTAGGGACCAAGAAGGTGTGGTGGAAACATAAAAGAGTTTTATGGTGTTACCCCAAGATGTAGTTTGAAAAGTTTATAGGGTACAACTTGGTAGCTTGGGTTTTGCTTTGTCAAGAAAAAGGTGGATGTTTTTTGACACAATCCTAATACATGTCAAATTACCACTAGTAGGATTCTAGAAAAATCTCACATTTGTTTGGTTCCTAAAGGATCTATAAATTCTAAAAGATTAGTCGTTATCACTCCTAGCCAAAGTAAAGGTTATTTTGTGTTTCATAGTTCTGTTGTGGCTATGTGGCATGATTTAAAATTGACTCCCTGAAGTTTATGATTAGCCAGTTTTATTGCTTGAAAAACCTAAAAGAAAGATGAAGAATGCAAGCAATCACCAGTATTCTTAAGATTTTAAATATCATGCTTACATTAAATACATCATTTAAAGTTTAAAACATGTTGATTTCATAAAAGATGACACTTTAAAGACAAAAGCTTTTCACATGAAGCAACACCCCCGTTATCTTAGGTTTACACATCCCTTTTCATAGTTGATCAAGATCTAGTTGCCTTTGCTTCAATCAATCATTGCACTTTTCTTTTCAAAGCCCTACATTCTTTTATGGAATGACTCATGGACTTTTTGCATTATTTGCAAGCAATGGTGCCATGCCTTTTAGGTAGGGTGGCTCTAGAGGTACAAAGTAGATTGGCGCAATCAACTGATCTTAGATAAGCTAGGGAAGTAATTTAGTGCATGATATTAAGATTAGTTTTATAAGGGTTCTGTTTCAACTGCTTCGCTAGCTTTTTTTAGCACTCCTTAACTATTTTGGCTAATGGTTGGTCTAATTGAGGTAATGGGTATTGAGGTGTGTGTTGGAAGTGATAAAAACTTAAGTAAGGGTTTAACGCAACATTACCTCCATCAAGGCAAACCATTTGGCTTGTGGCATACGGATGGTATATGGTAAAACCCTTTGTTAACTGCCCATTAGAGATTAAGGTTTGGACCTCTTTTTTTTCATTTGCAAGTTTTCCTTATCTTAGTATGGGGTATTTCATTTTTTTAGGTTTGCCACTTTTGATGGCATTCTCGATCATTTCTCCAGACATGACCTGTCATACCGTGTCCCTCACTTGATGTGCTACTACTTAAAAAACAATGAAAGATAGGTGGGCTTACCTTTCAACCATCTCTTGATCAGAATTTGAATTAAGCATGTTAAGGTGAAAGTTGAAGGGATGACTATCAAATGAATAGTTCATCTATTCTGTCTTAGATGGCCATTACAAATTGGTCATCACTTGGAGTCGTCACTAACCATTTTGGGCTAGGTATGATCACATACCTATTAAAATCGATGATTCTAAGTTACAAAGCTTTCAACACTGATTTTAAAGATTACGTAGACTCGAGTTTATTTTTAAGGGTCTGAGAGTCGGTTAGGTATAAGGAAGGATTAGCATCGACGCAATGCTAAAATTAATACCATTTAGCCATAAATTATTGAAGTATCAGTTTTCCTCTATTTTTCATGCGATTATTATTTATGTGTAATCCCCTTATTATGAATACAAATTTTTAAATATTGGATCTAGGTTTTTTTTATAAAAGTTTAATTAATATCTTTTTGTACAACCCAAAAGGGAGGAAAAATATAAAAGGTTCGGTAAAATAAAGTCTAGATTAATTTAGAAGAGGATATTCTATGTCAAGCACTAGAAGGATACTAACATAGAACATTGCATTGGATTTAACAAAATTTTATGTTTTTTGTAAGCATGAATGCAAATCATTATTAAGAAGAGAAATGGGTTAGTAAAACATAAAAGAATATAATAAAAGTTGCTTTAAAGATGAACACATGGAAACAAAAAAGAGGAAAAGTCGAGTTTACCTTGTAATTGACCTTGATTATTGAGGAATAACTGAATTTACAATTTTGAGACGTGTTTGGATTCAAAGCCCATCCTAGTCGTAAAAAGGTTGATAAAAGGTCTGGGGAAGCCTGAAGGAGAGAAAACATAGTTTTTTTTTTGTAGTTTTGAAAAGCAGGGTCAAAATATCCTCTCGGAGAAAAAAGCATTGGAAAATCTCCTCAGAAAAGTGAGGTTGTAGTATCCCCTCAAAAAGAAAGAATTTGAGTGATTTTTAAAAAGTTGAAATTTTTGGAAATTTTGAAAAAGATAAAATTTAAGATGGAAAATATTTTAAATAGGGAATAGAAATTAATTTTGAAAACAATTTCTAGCTTTCATTCAAGCCTAGAAGGACTATATCATGAGTCATCACTCAATAGGGAAGATTTTGAATATATTTTGAGTCTTCCAAATGACTAAAAATATTAGTTTAGGAAAATTCAAGCAATTCCAGTGAGTTTAGAAACTACAAGGGATAGTATCGTACCATCCATCTTCCCAAATGTATTTCAATTTGGTCCGATAGTCTCTAATGGCAAATGAGATACCATTAGGAAGGTATCTCGATAAGGATTAATGTAAAAATATTTTGAAAATTATAGAAAATTACTTTTTGGTAGAATTAATTTTTAAATTTGAGTCTGAATCAATACTGACAGTAAGTGTTGGGAAAAGGGAGTGGTAAACTTTGAAAAATCATCCTAAACTCATCATAATTGTTAAATTGCAAATTCAAAAAGGGAATTTTATAACAATTTTTGGAAAAAATTCAAAAAATTCAAAAAAAATCATTTAATGTGTCAAAATTGCCTAAATAGAATGCAAATCGCTGATTTTAGGAGTTTTAAACAACAAAATTTGAAAAATCATAACTCCTATATCTAGAATGATATGGGGGCAAAATGCAATATCACTGTAAAGGTAATTTGGAGCCCTTTGCAAGAAAAATGCTAGAAAATTCCAAAAAAATCATTTGGAGTCTAGAAATAATTTTTTTTATAGGGCCACTATATTGTCAGTACCAAAACAAAGGTTTCTTTGGATTAAAGCTTTTATGGTCATTTGTTAAGGCGCTAAACATGCGAATGCCTAACCATTCAGGTCCATGGAAGTGGAGTAATGGGCCAACCTAGCTTTCATAAAATAGGCTGTCAAACCGTTTGCTATCCACACTAATGGTAACGATAGGTTGGAAACAAATGAAAACATTTTTAATCTTTTATTAAAAATATAATTTATCTAGCCTAATAAGGCCAGGCCATGATCCCAAAAAATTATGCTTGATATGTCCCCAAAAGTGGAGACCAATAACTAAAAACATTAAATCCATGCTAATCACTATTGATTAAGGTTAGTATAGTTTTAACTTGAGGTGATTATACAAAATCAGCATAGGCACTTATCAAGCAAGCATTGCAAAGAAGCGTTTTTAACAAGCACGTGATAAACCAGAAATATATCATCATCCTAACATCAAATATAAGAACAAGCATCATTAAAAGACATTTAAACAAGCAAATATGGCCAAGATTATAAACAAGGTTATAACCACAAATAAGTACATATTAGCATGGGTTAAGCATGAAAATGGAGCAAATATCATGCTAATAAATGAACAGTGGTTGTCCTAGAGCATTTGAAGAAAAATGCAATTTTTAATCATTCAAGCAATATTAAAACACGATCAATGCAACATGAAATCAAATACCATCAAGAAAAATGCATGATTTCCTTAGATGTGTCATGGATATCATGAAGTGGATCACTAAGATGACATGAAAATAAAATGGAGGTGTAAAGAAAGAATAAAGAGGGAAACGAATATAGCAACAAAGCTCAAATCCTTGTGCTTTCTCCATTCAAAGCTTTCAACCACCCTCTCTCTATTTCATTTTTTTCTTTTATTTGATTCTCAACAAGTTCACTTCTTTATTTTTATGCTTTAATTTCTTTCTCCCCATGTGATGTTTTTGTGGCTGAGCTAAATGGCGAGCATGTGGAGCACAGAATGGCGTGAAATGGGAAAGAGATTCTTTTTATTTCTTTGCTTGCTATGATTGAACATATTTTTTTTTAGAGTTGGCTAATTTTTTTTCCTCTAGCTCCTATTGTCCAAGCCAATATTTTTAGCTTTATAATGGATCTCACATCAAAGAGGGGAAGAACCTAAGCTCGATACCATTTTGGTACTTTACTTGGTAATATGATGAGTCATGGTGTATTAGGATGTGTTTGCAAATTTTAATTGGTTCATGTACTAACACTTAAGTACCAATTAACCACTAAAATTCCAAAATGTCCCTCGAATATTAATTTTTGCCATGAAATACACCGCCATCTAGCTAATTGGGTCCTTAAAAATTCATTAACCTAAATCAATAGGCCCAAAATTAATTCAAATAATGGCCATGTTGAATCAAAATAATTTTAATAAAATCCATCAAGAATTTTAAGATGTTTGAAAATATGACCTGATGTAATTAAATACAATAGGCCTAAATAAAATAATTAAATAAGTATGTGGGCTTTATTTTACTTAATGTATATCTTTTATAGGACTTGCTCTTTAATTAAATAAATCATTACCTTACCTTAGCTAGGAATGATAAGGATTGCATGCTCTTGTATAAATAACTGTAATAATGCCTCATATAATGGCTTTTGATGTTTTGAATGTTGACCTGGGCAAAATAGATTGACCAGATCAGTGAAGTTCTTTATGGTATTCTTTATAAGCTTGTCGTAGAAAAGGCCATAAGTGTTTCCATAAAATATATGGTTATCTTTTTCTCCTTTAATAGTAGATATGCTTCTATTACCTCTTCACTCTATCTTTGGGAATACTACTTGAAAGTCTTAGCGGGCTTTTTCTCTATATTTCTTAATGATAACTCATCAGGTGCCCAATCAGAAACATGTTTGTACTAGTCCAAGATGGCCCTAGCAAGATCAACCCATGTTTGGATTTCAGTTTTGTCTAGTTCACTATACCACCAATCGACCACCTTACTCAAACTATCTTGGAAGTAGTGAATTAAAAGTTTCTTGTTCTTTTCACAGCCAACCATATTTTGGCAATATATTGCGATGCTGGCAATCAGATCAATGGTCTTATTGTACCTCTAAAACTCGAGTACCTTAAACTTAGGTGGAATAATGAGATTAAAAAGTAGGCCTAGTGATTTGGCATCCATGATTCCAAATTTATCGTTTTCCTCGATTGCAATAAATTGTTTTTCTAGCATTTGGTGTTTGTTGATGTCTTTTATATTTTCTAAAGGTTAGGAGCCTTTAGGTTCCTCTTGCTCTATAAGGTTATTTAGTTCGAAAACCAGCAGATAGTTTAGGGAAGATTTAGTACTTACCCTATGAAATTTGGAATGCAGAGGTGCTGCAACCAAATTCATATGATAATCGAATACGTTAGTGGAATTGGTGTTATGTGAGGTCATTGCTCTTGGACTACTCCCTCTTAGATAGGTGTGACACTAGTGCCATTAGTAAGGTGATCTTTGAATTTTGTTAACCCATTCCAGATATCAGTTACACTAGTTTGCCCTTTGTTTTTTTGTGGAAGTCGATACCATCTTCATCAACTAGGCTATCTAGGCTTATAGTTCCTTATTCTTTATAAGGCATGCACTCTGATCCTTTTTATGCATGACTTTAATCTCTTAATTCTAGCCGAGTGCTTGTCTCCCATGATTAATGATGTCAGTCAACCTAGACACCTATCAAGGAACAATAAAGCTTCCTGTACAAAGGTTTTGGGACTCATGTAGACCACCACTCTAACCCAGGTTCATGTGTCCTGTATGGATGTACATGCATGTATGCAAATGACTGCAATGAGGATGTCAATATAAGTTCTAAAAAAATTTCATGAGCACGAAAATTTTTTCATGGAAATATGCATTTAAGATTGCAAATAATATTTGAATTGGCACATAAAATGAATAAAATAAACCATGTCGTATCCCTAGTGCACCAGCCATAGTAGAATGTCTCTTAAAAGGAAGGAATCTATACGAATGGATGAATTATCCAAGGAAATATGATGCCGATGGGGTGAAGATCCTCTGGCCATAGTGGCATTCATTTATTATCGTCCATGTTAATTGTCTCTACACATTTTGATGCAAGAAATGATGCATGTGACATAAACATGAGAAACAATAAGGTACTACAAGGTTAGAGAATATTAGTAAAAGAAAGAAAAAAATAAATCACCACAATTGCAAAAAATAATAAAAATAAATCACTAAAATTACCCTGATAAGAGGCAGCATAATGCCTTGGGATGGCCTTAAAGGATCAAATAAAGAATCGCTCGTCCTTCATGGAATAAATTAACATAGACTCTATCTGAGTTGGAACCTCATGATGAGGTAGCTTTTTTAGGTTAAAACTAGTGACCTATGTGATGGTATTTCTTCATCATTACCTAAGGGTGGTCAACACCAAGCCATTATTCAGATAACATGATAGCTTAATCAGATTAAAATTTATTCCTTTGAAGGCAATACTTGGACTTAAATAGATTTTAGATGACAACCTTCACATGCCATCATTCACAAAGGTGAAAGATTTGCTAGCCATTCGTAGACAGCATAATGACATACATATACTATCACTTATTAGTGGACATGCAATAAGCCATCAATTAGATAACATAACAGCTTGACTGGATCAACTTTATAGATTAAAAGGCAATAGCATGTCCTTAAAAAAGATCATGGATGGGAAAACTTACATGTTTAACCTAAAGGAGAAACAAGCATTAGCCGTCCATCAGATAGCATAACGTGTGCCATAGTGATCAATCAAGGGGTAAAAATAGAAATGTAGGTGACGACCTATGTTCGTCATCACCTACGTAAAATAATAGTACAAAAGAGTAAAAAGAAAAAGTATTTCCCCGAGTGAACCTATTCTTCAAGTTATTTTAGTAGCACTATGGTATGGTTTGGCATGGTTTAGACCATAGGGCTCATTATATAGGTTTAAGTTAAGACCTAAATTAGTATCTGAATTGTTTTTCTATCCAGTAAGGATAGTTGAGGCACCTAAGGGATCCAAGAAGTATGACATGGCTAGTTATAGTCCTATCTCTCTAAATTAGTCCTCAATAAGTTGCTATGCTATTGCAACGTGCCTTGACCAAGCACTACACCTGCTCGAATTATTTGCGCAGTAACACATGTGACTTCAAGTGTTAATTGGCCTTTAGTTTATCCCTTGATCAGGATAGGGTTAGGCATGTTAAGATAAAGGTAAAAGATGAAGACCATCAGATGAATCATTCATCCAGTTGGCCTTAGGTGGCCACTATGAAGTGGCTAAATGTTTGGAGTCACCACCGATCATTTTAAGTTAAGCATGATCCAATGCCGGTTGAAAATGATATTTCAAGTTACAAAACTCAAAATATCAATTTTATGGTCTACGAGGTTTAGAGATTCATCGATTAGGCTCAGGAGTTATTTACGCAGAAGAAGTATTACCACCCTCAAGGCACTCAAGTCAGTACCATCTAGCTTTGTCATTCCTGGTTTCAATTCTCCCAATTTTGACTTGTAATTATGATATAATCCCTTTATGATACATGAATTTGGTGTAAAACCATAGATTTGGGTTTTAAAGAAAGTTTGAATCTCATATACGCCCTATGGAGATGGAAAACATTGAGATTTCATGTTAACATGACCTTTGGATTTCATCTTGAAAATGGATATTTTGTGTTAGACGCTAGAAAGATACCAACATAGAAAATCACCTTGTAATTTTTTGAAAATATTTTAAAAACATGAACGCAAAATGGACACCATAAAAGAAAATATGTTAGTAAGACAAAAAAATAATAAATATCACATGAAAATAAACACACAAGTTAAGGAAAAGGGAAAAGGAAGGGACGATCAGAATATACCTTGTAATTGTCTTCAATTACTAATAAATGACCAAAATGACAATCCTAAGAGCATTTGGACTTAATGGTCACTTGAGTTGTGAAAAAAAAAATGCTTGGATTAAAAGGTCCAAGGATGTCTAGGAGAGAGAAAAATTTAGATTTAGAACAAAGTTTGAAAGGCGAGTTTGTAGTATCCCCTCGAAGATAAAAGTTGGAGTGCCCCAAAAGATAAAAATTTCAAAAAATGCAGGGTTGTACTATTTCCTTGAAAAGTAAAGGTTAGAAGCCTCAAACGATAGGAATTTTGAAAATAGTAAGGTTATAGGATCCCCTCAAAAAGTGAGGTTTTAGTATCATCTTCGAAGATGGGGTTGTAGTATCCTAGAAAGTTAAAACTTTTATGAATTTTGGCAATTGCATGTTTTCAATGAAAAATCTTTTTAGGCCTTGATCTGAAGTTAAAAAGAGATTAACAAATATCCCTACAATCCATAAGGTTGTTCAAACTCGCTTAGAGGCATCCAAATGCCTTGGAAAGTGATTTTGGAAAAATCATTGAACTTTGATAAATGCCCAAAGTAAGGGCAACGACGTGATGTTCCCCTTCTCGAATTTATTTTAGGCCTATTTGAAGGCTTTGAGGGGTAAAAGAGGTACCTTTGGAAAGGTAGCTCAATAATGGTTAATATAAAAATATTCTTTAAATCCTAGAAAAATTGCTTCCTAGGTAGAATTAATTTTTAAAGCTGAAATTGATTTACCATTGATATCATGTCATGGGAAATGGTGTGGTGGACTTTAAAAAATCACTTTAGACTCATTTGAAATCATTAAATAAAAAACGATACCTTTTTTAAAAGGAAATTTGACATATAATTTAGAAAAATATGTTAAAAATTTAGAAAAAATTATTTAATGGTCCAAAATGACCCAAATAGAATGCAAATCCCTAATTCTAGGGGTTTAAGATAACATCAGTTCAAAAAATCATAACTCTCTCATCTGAAATAATCGAGGTTAGATAAAATACTGTTGAAAAGTTAATTTGATGCCTTTAAAGGGAAAATATCAAAAAATTCTATAAAAATCATTTAAGGTTTGAAACTAATTTTTCAAGTCATGACTAAAGTGCTACCAGGGCAAAAACAGGGTGTTACTTCAATTTTTTGGGTTTCTTAGGGTCTAACTTGAACCATGGACATCCAAACATCCATGACCTAGAGAAAAGTGTGACATGGGGGTTGCAAGTTTATTTCACAATCCCAGAGTAGTTTAGACAATAAGACAACCCATTGACCATGCCACAAATAAGGATGGAAACTCAAAATCAAGGCCTAACATTTTTAACAAATAAAGGGTTATTTTTCTTTTGAAAAATAGCATTTTTGAGCTTATTTAATCATGAATCCTTGAGATTCGAGGACTAATTTAGTGAAAATATTAAATCCATGCTAGTCTCCATCTATTGGAGGTAGCATAGACTTAATTGAAGGGTTTTGGTTAAAAATTAAATCTTTATGACCAATAAACAAGCAAGCATCTTGATGAACATATTGCAAGCTAAATGTAATCTACATGATGAAGAAGAAGGATAACACAATTAAATAAACAAAGATGACATCTTGACATTGAAAATATGAAAAATACAAGAAATAAGCATGAAGATGCATGGACATATTAGTTTTATGAATCATATTAAGAATCATGCCATGAAAGGTGATAAGAACATGTTTAAACAAAGAAAAGATTGCTAAAATCTTCAATATAGCATCCTTATCTCATAAAACATACCAAACTATAAGAAAATGCATGAATAAGCTTTAAATGTCTTAGGATGAACATTCAAGCATGAGTTGAGCTTGTGAAAGTGGATGGAACATGAAAAAAAATGCATGAACAAGGGCTAGCGTGATGGCAAAAATGAAGAATAGAATTTTTAGTCACTCAAGTAGCATAAAAGCAGCAAAAAAGATCATCAAAGTCCTAGAACTACACGTATATGGCCAAAATAATGCAGGAGAGTGCTAAGATGGTCATGAAAACATAGATGGCTCATAAAAGTGATGTAAATGGTTAAAGTAGAAAATGAATGGTGCAACGTGAAGAAAATATACCAAGAAGCTTTGAAACTTAACCTTTGCTTGGTGCAACAACTTTAACTAAAGTTTCTTCCCTTTTTGTGCTTTATTTAGCAAGAAAAAGATGAAAAGAAACAACTTTTTAGTTATGGTATGGATAGAAGGGAGTTTAGTGATGAAAAAAATAAGAAATGAAAGTTTTAGAAAGGTTTTCAATGGGCTCAAGAGGGAGCTATGGGAATGGAGGAAGTGTTTTCAATGTAATAGTGTTATGTAGGGAGAGAATTTATGAGCCTCCTTTCTCAGTCAAAATTGGTTCCTTTATAGTCTAAGGTTTAGCCAATGCATTTGGACCTAAAACAAAAGCATTTTTTAGCCTTTCCCATGTACCTTATGGTAGCCTTAGGTACTATGCTCAGTAGGGTAGCAGTCTGTAACTAGAGAAAAACCAAGTATGCCCTCTAACAAACCATATGTTTCATGAAGATATCCCATTTTTGAGTGATTTTAGGCCTCAAAGTATGTTAAAACCCAATCTTAAGTCTAATGCTCTAGCCTAGTATGAATTTTGATGATTTTTGGTGCCAAATATATGCCTAATTGGATTTTAAGTTTAATGGTGCAAGGGTTGAAAATGGTACAATTTATCTATGGATACATTACATATTGTATCAATACATTTGGGAAAAAACATAATATGTATGGTTACATTCAAAGAATTTATCAATATGACAACTCATGTATCGATGCATTTTATCCAAAAATCAAATTTTAGCTACTACCAAGCCTTGTACTGATAACTTTGACCATGTATTCATATATTAAGCAAATGT
>JAQSVH010171758.1:0-21906 GCA_029448705.1 Adansonia digitata
ATTGTGGAAATCACCTTGGTAAGGAAATACCAAGAAGAGAGGACGTAGGTGCCGAATTAAAGGACCGAACCTCTATATATCCCTTGTGATTTTTCTCTCCTCCTCATCTCGTTTACATCTTCGATTTTTCAAAGTTTTTATTGAGCCAATTCACCCCCCCTCTTGGTTCAATCTTTCCATTAAAACTAACACCTCCAAAAAACTCTCCAAAACCTCTATTTCCTATTTCCTTTCATTACCAAACTCTTTTTCATCCACACCATAACCAAGAAAGCTCTCTCTTTTCATCTTTCTTGCTAATCATAGCAAAGAAAGGGAAAAATTGAGCTTAAAGTTACTGCTCCATGCAAAGGTTGCGGTTCAAAGTTTTTTTTGGTATATTTTCTTGACCTAGTTTTATTTATTTTCTGTTTTTAGCATTTGCATCATTCTAGTGAGCCATTCATGTCCTCATGACCATCTTAGGACTTTTATGCATTATTATGGCCTTGGATGTGGTAGCTCTAGGATTTTGATGATCCTTTGATGTTTAAATGTTGCTTAGATGCCCAAATATGCCATTTCTCCATCAAAACAACCTTTACTCATGCATCTTTGTCATGTTTTATCCATTTTTATATGCTCAACACATGCTTGAATCTTTATACTAACATGTTTTGAGCATACTCATACATTTTCTTGCTATTTGATAAGTTTCATGGAATAATAATGTTACCTTGAAAATTCTAGCATGCTTTTTTTTTTTTTGGTTAGACATGTTTATACCATTATCCATGGCTTGATTCTAGATGTCATTGCTTATGCATATTGTTTGTCATCATTTTACATTTTGACCAATTTTTCCCTATCAAAATGTTATCTTCATTTGAATATGTTGTCTATGTTCAGCTTTATGTATGTTGCATTTTGTTCATAACATTTTCATCAAAATGCTTGCTTGTTTGTTGCAAAAATTTGATTTCAAAAACCCCAAGTTAAATGTATGCTACCTGTAATAGATAGAGACTAACCTGGATCTAATGTTTTCACTAAATTGGTCCTCAAATCTTGGGGATAAATTGAGCTTTCTAGATCCAGATTCATGGTTAAATGGGCTCAAAAATAATGTTTTTCAAAAGAAATACCCTTCTATTTGTTAAAAAATGTTAAGCCTTGATCTTGAGTTTAACGCCCTCATTTTGGCATTGTTAAGGGGTTGTCTTGTTGTCCCAAACTACTCTGGGATTATGGGATGAACTCGTAATGCCATTGTTACCCTTTTCTCTATGTCAGGGTTGTTCAAATATCTATGGCTTGAGTTTAATCTTGAAAAACCTGAAAAAAAAACACAAATTCCCTTATTTTTGCACGTAGTACTATAGTTTGATTTTGAAAAATTATTTCTTAGCAATAAAACACTTTTTTGAAATTTTGTAATATTTTTCCCTTAAAGGGCACCACATTACCTTTCCAACTGTATCTTGCTTGTTTTTAGATCATCTTGGATGAGGAAATTGCAATTTTTTGAATATTTGCTATCCAAAACACCTGGAACCAATGAATTGCATTCTGTTTAGGCCATTTTTGCCCATTAGACAATTTTTCTTAATTTTTAAAATATTTTTCCTTCTAAGTTCATGAAATTTCTTTTTTTTTAAAAGGTATAATTTGTGATTTAATGATCCCAAATGAGTCTAGGATGATTTTTCAAAGTCTATTATACCCTTTCTTCTACACATGCTTCCATTGCTAAAACAAACCTAACTTTAAAAATTAATTCCATATAGAAAACGATTTTCTAGGATTTTTGGAATATTTTTATATTACTCTTCATCGTTACCTTTCTAATGGTACTTGTTTAACTTTTAAAGCCTTTGGATGAAACTAAAATAAATTTAAGAAGGGAGACAGTGTAATGCTGTCCCCTATTTTTGGAATTAAAGCAAATCTAATTTCCTAAACAACTTTGATCAAGACATTCGAAAGTTTCGAAATGCATCTAATTGACTCCCTATAGAGTTATACAGTACAACACAAGCTTCTTAGGCTCGGGTCAAGGCTAAAAACAAAAGATAATTTTATTTAAATTCTCAATTTCAATTTTCAAAATATCTTTTTCACCTATAATATTCTTTTTCTAAATATCTAAATTTTCACCAATAGGGATACTTCAACCCCACATTTCAAGAGAGATACTCTAATCTTATTTTTCATTCAAAAACCTAAATTTTCTCTCTTGAACCTTCTTGACTTTTTAACCGAAACCTTATTTCAAAAATATAAAAAATTTGCACCATTGGGATACTCTAACCTTGCCTTGCCAAGAGGATGCTCTAACACCATTTTTAATCTTCTCTTCCAAACATCCCTAAACTTTTTTAACCAAAACTTTATTTTGAAAACAATAAAAGTTTCACTAATGCGGATACTCTAACCCTACTTTTTTGAGGGGATACTCGAACTTGACTTTCTAATAAAAATCCAAAAGTTTTCTTTTTCATAGACGTCTTGAGCTTTTTTTATCAAAACCATTTTTTTTCATACCTTAAGTGACATCAAGTCCAAATGTGTCTCAAAATTTTCATCCTAGTCATTCCTTAATAATTGAAGACAATTATGAGATAAATTCCAACCGGTTCTTTTTTTTTAATGTTTTTATGAGTTTATCCTTTGTGCAATATTATTATATTCCTTTTTGTGGTGTCTATTTTGCATCATATTTTCAAATTGTTTTCAAACATTGCAAGGCAATGATCCACATTGGTATCCCTCTAGTGCCTGATACAGAATATTCAAACTTTCAAAATTAAATTTGAAAATTATTTTCATAAAAATCCTTTATGTTCCATACACCTCCAGGATGCATACATGATTTAAATTTTCTTTTAAAACCCAGATCTACAACTTTCACAAAAATTCAGGCATCAAGAGGGATTATATTGAAATAATGATAAAATGGAACTGATTAACTAAAACCAAAGTGAGATATGGTTAGCAACTATTGATATCGAGCATCGTGGAGGTGCTAATCCTTCCCCATGTGTAACTAACTCTGAAACCTAATCAATGAATATTTGGACCTTGTAGATCTTAAAATTAATATTTTGAGTTTTGTAACTTGGAATATTGTTTTCAATAGGCATCCAATCATGCCTAGCTGAAAATGATCGTTAGTGACTCCAAATTTACGGTCATGTTATGGTAGCTTTACAAAGTGATTCACCCAATGGTCTCTGTTCCCTTCATATCACTATGCCTAATTCAAATCTTGAGCAAGGGATAACCCAAAGGCCCCAACAAATGTAACTACCCATTTTTCAAGTCATGTGTGCTCTTTTCGGATTGTGAAGAGGGTATGTAATGATAGCTTAGCAACTCTACTTGGTATGAAATTGGAGAGTTAAGCTTAAATAAATATGGTAATATAAGGGTAAAACAAAAGGTATGATTATCCTGACACATACTATGCACATATATTTGCATTAGATTGCCACCAAACTTCATGGTAAGGTTAATGCCTTAATCATTGGAAGAATTGAGCTATCCACCTTTATGAGTTCCCCTCTATATAGGTATAACAAGACCTTCTAGGGTATAAAATACCTATGTCTCTTATGAATAACCCTTCGCAATTACATAGGGAAATACGTCCGTTAGATCAAACTCATTCTGCTAAGCTTATGTGGGCCTATGGTCAAGATGCCTCAACTATCCTTATTGGATGGAGAAGTGATTCGAATACCAATATAAGCATCCACTCAAACAGATATAGTAAGCCTTCTAAGCCAAATTGTGTTAAGCCATACCAAAATGTTGCTAGAATAACCCAAAAAATAAAGTTATTCGGGGAAACACTTCTTACATTTACTTCTATGCACCTGGTTACGTAGGTAATGATGAATAAACATTGGTAGCCACATTTGTTAATTTATTTCATGTTTGTTTTTACCAGGGCATGTTTTTCTGCTCTTTGATTAACAACTAACCCTATTTAATAAATGGGTGGTGACAAGTGAATGCCATAACCTACAATACCCCATGTGATCCTAGAAAGGTCATATTTGAGCTAAGTTAGCTGTTATGCTATTCAATGATGGCTTAACATGTACCCACCTTAGAGGTGACGAATGAACTTTGTCACCTACTTGGTTAAATTTTATCCATGTAAGTTACTGCATCACCTCTACAAGGGTAATTTTTTTTAGATACGTTGTTTTGCTATCCATGGGTTTTTAGCTTATCATAACATTTGCAAGTGTCAGGTCTACCTGTAGGCACCATAATGCCTATTGTCTAGGGAATTTTAGTGAATTATTTTAGTATTAATTCTTTATTTCTTATTCTTATCTATTACTTTGTATGGTCACTGACCTATCTCATTTTTTTTATTGGTACATGCATCATAACATCATAATCATCATCATGAGACAATTGGTCATAGGTTTAGTGTTCAGCAAAGGGTGTTATCATTGAGCAACCATCTACTTCTAAAATCTTTTAAAGATGTCCAAGCATGGATAGAGTGTCAACAGCATAAATATGAGGACATTCTCAAACTCAAGTATGTCTCAATGATGCACAAAAGTGTTAAGATTGGGTATCATCGGGATGATTAACAAGATTTGAAGCATATATGGGCCAGCTGGAACAATACCAAGAGGGAATCATTCATGAAGTGGTATGGAGACATAACCCTCTTACTTTAAGTCTTTTTTGATGTTGGCCTATAGCGAATAGCATCTCAGATCTAGAACCCAATGTATCGATGTTTTACTTTTAATTATAAGGATTTAGTCCCCATAGTCGATGAATCTATCATGTTATTGAACATTAAAAAGGCAAGCCTAATAAAATATACGATAAGGCATTGTAACCTCTAACTTTCAAGAAAATATTAGCTTAATTATCAGGGCAATAGAGTCCTGGACCGAAAGTCATGACATAACAAAGGGGAATAGTGAATGCATCTTATGAGCCAGTCTAAAAGAAGCAATGGCAAATACCACTGACGTCAAAAAAAAATTAAGATATCTATGTTCTTATAGTATACGATCTGGTTATATTTTTGAAAACATTAGGCTATGTTAAAAGGGCAGTAGCAGATCTCTTTTCTTAGTTAAGATATAACATTAATCCTGCACCTACTATTATTGCTGAGACCAATCGAGCCCTTAGCTTTTGCAAGAAAATATGGATGAGTTGGTTTATTTGATGTGTACTGCTTCTTCATATTTGGCTGGTTAGCCACCTTTGCCTCGAAAAGAAAAAAATGTTATACAATTTCTTGCCTAACTTCAGCCCTATCTCTAAGGTCCTTAAAAATGAATGGCCCCAAGATAAGTCTGAGAAGCAATGGGTCCAAAAATTTTAAATTTCGGAGAGGAAGAGGTCGCATGAAAGGCCCCTTAGTTTTCACTAGAAATAATTATATATCGATGTGAAGATTATAGTTGTATGCTACTTATGGGATAATGGAAAAGCAATAGCTATGCATCTATCATAGTCCAACGTCAATTTTAGTGTCGATAATTCATCCTTTTTGTCTAAGACCTTGAGCAGTGGGATTTTGATTATGGTGAACCAGATTATAAGTCAAAAGTTCAGCTAGCATTCCATGCTTAGAGGTAAATCTACTGTATAGAGAGGTATTGGAGAGAAAGTCGTATAACTTTGGGATATGATGAGTGGAAAATCTGGAACATCAATGACGTTTTACTTCTATCCGATATTAGAACATCATAAATATTATTGGTGAAATTCCCTCTGTGAAAGGATTGCTTAAGCATAAGTTTGAATAAGAAAAGCAACCTTAGCCAAGGAAATCACCTGTTTAAAGGAAGAAAAGAATCAACTAGAAATGGATATCTATCTCTTTGACAAAAGATTACATGGAACTTAGTAAAGCAAGCAAGCCTCGGTGCCTTGGTAAGTCATAAGCTGAGTGAAAGGTAGAGATTGTTGCCTTCGAAAAAGAGTTACATCGATGGAAAAAAAGGCCAGGGTTAATAGGGATAAGCTTGTTAGAACTTATGCCCTCACATTAACTTATCAAATGAACAATGGATGCTTACAAGCTTAAGTTTGAGATCTAAAGGCAAATAGAGTTAAGAATAAACCTCGAACACTTAGAATTCAAGAGTTGAAACAATCTTTACAAACTCATCATAATCACATTAAGGACTTAGAAGTTACAAGAGCAAGAATTGCAATAAACGGTTGATCAGGTGCATCACAGCTATTAGAACCACTATCGCTATCTCACTAAGAAAATTCAAGAAGCCTAAGTAGAGGTGGATGACATTATCAAGGTGGCTAAGTCTTTGAAATGAGATCTTATGCCCACAGGGCACCATGAACAAAAGCTATTGTATTTCTTGGAACACGTGATCAAGTAATGTAATTGTTTAGGCATTTTCGAATGACAAAACGTATGATCATGTATAATCAAACTATTTTATTGCTTTATGAAAGATACAATTAGTGATCCCATTATCCAATTGTCCTAATTTGCATAGCTAAGCTACTCTTTTATTGCTTTATTTTTTCATGTTAATAGTCATCTACTATCATGATTGCATACTAACGATAATCTGATCAAACATACTTATGATACGTCATAAAAGTCTAGTGTGGTAATATCTAAAGTAAAAGTGCTCTAAAACATGAAAGTTATCATTTGTCATTGGTATAACATCGCAATCACTGAAAAACCATAGAAAATGATCACTAACCCCATATTAAACGATTGAAACTTATGTATAAAGAGTTTTAGGAGTAGTTACTCTATAAGAATGAGGAACTCCTAGCTCATATTGCGGAATTAACTAAGCTACTATCCAAGGGTCTAAAGGATAAAAGGCAAATAAGCACCGTCGACATGAGAAAAGAACCAATTAATCTTAAGAACAACTTGAATGGTGGTACTAAAGCCACCAATGCTCAGAAAAGAGAATTGCATGAAAGGTATCCTCCAATAGCGCCGATCCTATTAGCTCAACCATTCATTTATTTTAACCCTACAATAATATCCTATCTTGTTTAAGGATTTCAAGGTGTGAGCTCTTTATTGACAAAACCTATAGTGCCAAATCTTGACAAACAAGTGAAGCAAGAAAAAGCAAAAAGGTCTTTAAAAAATAATAAAAATATAAACAAGTATTAGTCACTCGAAAAACATCTTCAAGCTGGTAAAGGAAAACATGAATTTGGGATTGTAGATGCTAAATCTTTGAGATTGGTTTCTAATCTCATTATCTTAACTAATTTAAATAGCCAAATTTTAAAAAATATAATGGGATTACAGGCTCCACTACCTACTTTCGCATGTACTATCATAAGATGTTTGGATACAAAAAGAACAAAAAAGTATTAACCCACTACTTTTAAGATTGCCTAACTAAAGCAACCACCTGTTGGTATATATGGCTTGATCTTGTAGAATTAAAATATAGGCAGACTTAATTGAAACTTTCCTAAAACAATATAAGAACGTATCCGACTGGGTTCTAGATCATCTTTCATGAATATGGGAAAGAAAGCCTCTAAGAGCTTCAGGCAATATCCTTAAAGGTGGGCAAAAGAAACTACTCAAGTTCACCCTCCTTTAATTGAGAAAGAAATAATGGTCATGTTTGTCAGCGCCCTTTAAAACCTCTACTATAAGAAATTAGTGGAAACTGCCATGAAAAACTTTACCGACATGGTTATATCAGGTGAATGATTAATGACACCATAAGAAACGATAAGATATAGGAGGAGAATCATCTAGCTTAACAAAAAAGTCAATGACCAAGCGTAAAAAAGAGGAAATAAATACTGTTAGTGAAAAGCCTTGATTGGTTCACTTAAAATCTGTATCTGGCATGGGGTATATACTTGAACATGTTGTACCTAAGTTTTAACCCTTACTCATCGATGCCACAACCAATCTATTCTGCAAGGTTTGCTCCAACAATAAGCTTCATGATAAATTTTGCCCAAAACACCACTCAAACTATACAACATTGCAACATAAACAATGTAAAAGCTCCAAACAATCAATAAGTGCCTTGAGAAAGAAAACATTTCGATCCACTCCTATAGTTTTACAAAGAGATCTATTCTCTATTACTAATAAGCCAATTAGTGGCCTTAATATTCATAAACCCAAAATCACCTCCATATCCTAAATGGCATAATGAGAATGCCTATTGTGAGTAGCATGCTAAGGCACAAGGCCACTCTATTTAGAAACTGTACCTTGAGAGAAATCTGTAGAATTTGCTAGAAAAAGGTGTGATCAAGGTCAAATAAGGGCTTGGACCTAATGTTGGAGCCAATCCCATATAGAGCCAAAAGTGAACGGTGATCGATGCAAAAAGTTGTTATCTTAAAAAAAGCATTATAGAAGTCAAGACACCAATAAGTAGGGTATGGAAAGCTTTTTGTGAACTTAGAATAGGGATGTCAAAAACCAGAATGAAAAAACCACTAAACCTTTTTACTGCCACTGCGACCGAGGACACATTTTATAACATTGCCTACTTTTCCTAGAGATGGTCCAAGGGATGATGGACTAGTTTGAGATTAAGTTTTATATGAAGTGCGATGAATACATAAGCCCATCTATTAAGGTTGTAAATAAAGAAAGAGCTGCATCTGATTGGGTTTCAAATTGCCTTTCTTTTATGAGCATGGAAAAGAAAGTCGATGAAAAATAGTACGCGTAGAGGTGGATAAAAGAGGTTGCCCAAATTCACTGGTTGTTGATAGAGAAAGAGGTAACTGTTAGATTTGTCAACACATTATAAATGCCTTATTATGAGAAGATAGTAAAAGGCATCCCAAGGAACTTCACAAATGTAGATCAATGAGGCCATGAAAAGTGACTCAAATGAAAAAGATACCTTCAATGGCAAAGAAAAAAAAAGATCGAGGCTAAACAATGGTCGAACCCAGTATTAAAACCATCTCACCTCAAGCTCATACCTATTAGATGCGAAGAGAATAGGTATTGAAGATGGCTACAAGATCATAAAAAGCATAAAGGAAGTTAGGATACTAATGAATCTAATTTGGCAAATCCTAGTACAAGTCGAATCAATTGACTCTTGCTTAGGATAGACTCTGTGCATATTTTTAGGGGCTTTCTTAGTTGTTGACTAAACTATCCCTTTTTTTTCCTTACTTTACTAGAATATAGTGAAAAAATCATCAGGATTGGCATATTTCTCAAGCTAAAGCTGGTATTTACTTTTCTTTCATCATAGGACAATGAGAGTCTTTAAACCATTAGTAAAGTGCAGAGTAGAAGCCTTGGGAAAGAATTAGATCTACATACATAACATACTTTTTTTGAATGCTTTAGAAGTAAAAGTTACATAGAGTTTGGTGGTATCATATAGAAAGATTATGACTTCATTTAGAAGCAATTTTTCAAACCAAAAAGAAAAACTAGAAATATAATTAGAGAATAAAGGAATTTTTATGCCCAAAAACTCCCATTTATTCTATTGGTTAACAACCAACCACAGCGCTTATTTTGTTCTTCACTACTCATATAATAAAGAGTCTCGTTCTATTTAAAATGGAGCTCCATAGTTTCTAACTCTAATTACTAGTTCAAGGGTTTAATCTAAATATACAGAGCATTTTTGTTAGTGGTATTCCTCCTTAAAATAGAATTATTTGTGGAATTTTCTTCTAGAACTACGAAACTAATAACTCTATTAGAAAGTCAAATTACCAACTTTTACATGAAATTTCAAGTGGATAAGATTAGTCAAGTGGTTTTAGTTAGAGATAGGATTGCTTTATGTTTATGGATTGAACGAGATTCAAGCTAGGGAAATGGTTGAATTTGCAAGTAGTGTGAAAGCAATAGCGTTGAATCTTGAGAATGTGAATGTAAGGATTGTTTTCTTTGGTATGATATTGCTATTAAAGAAAGAGATCTTGTTAAGCACACTTGATCTATTATGGATGTTCTTGCAGGAAAGGCTATGTTAGGACATGTGTTCGATGCATTGGGAGTCCTCATTAATGGAAGAGGAGATCTAAGTGATCACGAATGATAATGTGTTGAAGTGAAAGCCCTTGGGATTATTGAACGTAAATCTATGCATGAGCTTATGCAAATAAAGTTAAAAGTAATAGATAGTCTAGTCCCTATAGGTTATGGTCAATGAGAACTTATAATTGAGGATTAATAAACTGGAAAAACAACTATTGGTATTATTAAACCAAAAGGAAATGAACTTAAAGGCCATCTTTAAGAGTGAGGCATTGTAATTTATCTATGTAACAATTGGGCAAAAAAGCTCAACTGCGGCATAATTAGTCAAAATTCTTTCAGAAGTGAATACTTTGGAATATTCCATTCTTGTAGTAGAATCGCTTCAGATCCTGCTCGTTTGCAATTTCTGGCATCATATTTTGGGTGTGCCATGGGGGAATATTTTTGCAATAATGGAATACACGCATTGATAATCTATGATGATTTTAGTAAATAAATAATGCCATATTGACAAATGTCATTATTGTTACGCTGACCACCCAGCCGTGAGGCTTTCCTAGCAATGTTTTCTATTTACATTCCCATCTTTTAGAAAAAGCTGCTCAACGATTAGACCAGACAGGTGCAGGTAGCTTGACCACTTTACTCATCATTAAAATGCAAGCTGAAAGCATATCAACCTATATTCCCACTAATATGATCCCCATAACTAGTGGACAAATCTATTCAAAAAATAGAGTTCTTTTGTCAAGGAATTAGACTTGCTATTAATGTCAGTTATCTATTAGTCACGTCAGGTCTGCCACTCAATTAAAAGCTGTGAAACAAGTCTGTGCTAGTTGAAAACTGGAATTGGCACAATATGATGAAGTGGCTTCCCTTGCTCAATTTGGGTTTGACCTTGATACTACAACTCAAGCATTACTCAATAGAAGTGTAAGGCTTGAAAAAGTACTGAAACAAACATAATATTCACTATTGCCAATTGAAAAACAAATTTTAATCATTTATGCTACTATTAATGGATTTTGTGATCAAATGCCATTTGAAAAAATTTCTCAATATGAGAGAGCTATTCCAAATAATATAAGACCTCTAGCAAAACATGGTAAAGCAAAAAAGATAAAACCAGATACACTCTTAAAAAAAAGTGTTTGCTTCACCTATGATGCAAGGTAAGACTAAAATAACTAAAAAAGAGTACGAATTTAATCTTGTTTCAATTTTCTTTCCTGGGCTATAGTATAATAAAACTACGCACACAACTACCCATGGAGGGATGACAAGATAGGATGTATTTTGACGAAATGCTTTTTCTTCTAAGAGGACTATAATGAGTAGGATGATAGACCTTTCACAATCTACTAAAGGGAAGGTAGCCTACAATAGGGAGATATTGGTTCAAATCCAATTCGTGAGATGGTAATGATTTTTAGCTGGTCATGGCAATAAGATGCTATTTTCCTCGAATTCATTGGAACCTTCTTTTTAACAATAAGACTCCCCAAGGAAGGGCTTTTTAAATAGTTCTAAGTTAACAGGTCAAGAAAAGGATAAAAGTTAGCTTTTACTTACTCGACTTATTGCTAGAAAGCCAATTATGTCTTATTTTCACTTAGGAAAGACGTTCTTAATGCTTGAATTCACTGTGCCACTATTTTTCTAAAACTATATACAAAGTAAAAAAATTACTTAATAGAAGACATGGCATGGTACTTGGCTTATCCTGTACTAGACTTGGATACAATTTTTTCTTTCTTACCTTTCTAAAAGATCAATTATGAGTAAAGAAAAACACCATAGCATGTATCTTTGGCCGATGAAATTTTCCCTCACCTACAGGTAAGTAGGTGCATTACATTGAGTAGGAATTTAGACTAAAGGAAACTGTTTGGAAGAGAGGACCATGAAAACACTTTTTCAAGGTTAAAGATTTGTATGTGGATGATGATTTGGGTTTAAAAAGATGAGAAGGACAATTTGAGAATGAATCTGCCATTCATTAACCTTATTATTATTCTTGAATAGGAATTTAGATGGACATGGACAGAAAATGTTGCACTTTATAGAAAGTAGTTAGTCTTGTCCTCATTTCATGTGAGGGTCCAAGGAATGATAAGTGAGAGCAATGTTGAATTCTATGATAAAAAATAAGCCTCATACACTAAGTTAATAAATGTGATACCATTTATTAATGCCATAAAAGAGGCAGAAAGAATCCTCTTTACTAGGTTGAAAGGCCATTGGTCTTTTTAGACAACTGCCAAGTATCAAAACTACCCCTATTTAGCTTACAGCAAAGATAATTATTCAACTTCCATCCCCTTTTCCTTTATAAAGACAACAAGGTGGTTCCTTAGAAACATGAAAGTAAAGCTTTAATCACCAAAAAATCTAGTCAAGCAGTAGCAAACATTGACTTCTCAAGGGTAAGCCATTTAACTTGAAACGGCAGATGTTATGCTCTAGTTGAATTAAAAAGTGAAACTCCATAAAAGAACAGTGTTTATCTTTTAAACACCAAAGTCATTGACCAAAAAATCAAATCTAATAGCTGTTAAAGAGCCGATAAGTGAGAGAAAGCTATGAATTTCTTTAAGTTCATCAAGCATAGTGAATACAGTATCGTTGATTAGTTAAACAAGCAACCGACTAAGATATCTATGTTATCACTGCTATTGAACTTTAAAGCTCAAAGGAATACTCTCTTCAAGATTTTGAATAAGGCTTATGTCCCTTCTTACATCCCAATAAGCCAACTGGACCTTCTAGTAAGCAACATGACTACCAACAACTATATATCTTTTAGCAATGATGAAACTTCTCATAGAGGAAAAGGAATTACAAGGCCCTTCACATCACCATATATTGCAAAGGTAGCATATTGCCCAAAGTGCCCATTGATAATGGTTGACTTTAAATGTAATGCTCGTATCATACTTGAGCAAGCTCCCCATTGATGCATCTTATATCAAGAATAGGTGTGTGGTTATGCGAGTGTTTGATAGGACTTGTTAAGACATCATGGGAAACATCACCATTCTATTCTAAATCAACCCATACACTTATGAAATAGACTTCCATGTGATGGATATTGCTTATCATATAACTGCTTGTTGGAAAAGCCTTGGATTCACTTTGTAGAGCTAGTACTATTATCACTGCTTTAAAAGTTGAAGTCCATAATTGAAAACAAAGTTGTCAATATTGGTAGGAAGGGAGACATTATAGCTGCTACTTTTACTGATACCTATATATCAAGCTTGATGAGGATGTTCAAAATCCTTATTTTAGTTCTTTAAGTTTGTTAACACTACTTATGTCAATGAGGGGTTGCTAATGGTTGGGCCTTATTTGTCAAGGAGCACTCATATGGTTTTGACTTAAAAAGGTTGCTTTAGCTAAAAAAGGATTCAAAAGATATCTCTTAGGTATTGTTAGAACTCTAAAGGTTGTTAATAAGATCAATAAGAAAGGTTTGGTATTCAAGCTTAGTGCACAGTAAAAAAAAAGCAAGCTCAAAAAAATTATGAGAAGAGGTTGGCTCATCTATGGGGATAAGACTTGAGGCATGAATCAATGTTATTTCCACAGTTCCGAGAAAGTTTCTATTCAAAAAGACTTGTGTATATTGGCTTTAACGATGTTATGCTTATTTGAATAAGTTCTTGTGAATTATGGCTAATACCAAGTATATAAGTAGTGATTTCAAACCCAGAGGTTAATCGTACTCTAGCAACTTTACGTAAGGCAGAGTTTGGTTTTTTAGGGGTGATAGTGGAAAAATTGACAGATAAGTCACCCTTACTGCCACTCTACAGGGATTTCTCCATTAATGTGATCGATGACCTAAAAACGTTAGTAATGGACTAAGAGACTAGTCTATGCCTTTCAAGAATTGTTCCAAGTGTTTGGACTAAAATTGAGATTCTTGTACTATTCAAGTTCGTTTCAAAGTAATGCTATAAAGTAAATTTACATGCTTTTGCATAAAAGCATTGTAGGGTCCTTTTTATGGGTGTTTTTTTATTAAGTTTTATCAATGAAAATGACTTATGTGTGTCCATTTTCATATTTCTTGCCAACTTTTAGACCTTTTATGCATATTTCTTTGCCTATGTTTTTTTTCCATTTTTTAGATATCTAAATGAAAATTAGATGAATATCCATACTAAAATTTTGAGAATCAATTTTAAGCAATGAATCTACGTAGACAAGGTCGGGCCTAAAAAGGATTCTGAAAAGAACCCCATACCCTCAAACTTATTGAGATTAATTGAATAAGAAGAAAAACAGATAATACCTCATGAAATACCCATTTAAACCATAAGTTTAGGTTTCAAGGAAGAATAAAATGAAGTTAAGATTAAAATTCATAAACCCATCAACTCAAATTGAATTAATAAACCTTTTCCAAGAATATTAGTATGTGCTTGCCTAGTCCTACCAAGACATACCTAAATTAGACACCATTATTATGGTCGACAAACTTCCCCTCAAACCTCAATGCAAGCCCATACAATAAAAGCTTAGAAGAATGAAACTAGAGATGCTTCTAAAGATCAAAAGGAAGTGAAAATGTAATTTGAGGTACGATTTTTTAAAGTCGCTAAATATCATGAATGGGCAGTAATATAGTCTTATTCTCTAAAAAAGATTGTAAGGTATGTATGTGTGTAGATTAGAAGGATCTAAATCGGGCCCAAAAGATAACTTTTCTTTGCCTTTATTGACATTTTGGTAGATAATACAACCAAAAATTCCTTATTTTTCTTCATGGATGGATTTTTAGGCTGCAACAAAATTAAAATGGCACCTGAAGACATGGAAAAAAATCACCTTCGTGACCATGCAGGGCACTTTCTATTACAAAGTTATGCCTTTGACCTAAAAAATGTCAAAGCTATTAGAGAGTAATGGTAACATTATTTGATGACATTATGTGTAAGAAGATAGAAGTCTATGTTGATGATATGATCGCCAAATCACCAAAGAAGACTGAACACATTGCCAATCTATGGAAACTTTTTAAACGGCTTTACAAATACCGGTTTAAGCTAAATCCCATTAAATGCATATTTGATGTCATATTCAGTAAGTTATTACACTCCATCATGAGTGAATGAGGAATAAAAGCCAATTTTGACAAAGACAAGGCCATTCAGATCCTGCCACCACCTCGAACACAAAAAAAAAGTGAAGAGTTTCTTAGGAAAGTTAAACTACATAGCCTAATTTATATCTCAGCTAACTAACAAATATGATCCAATATTCTGAGTGCTTCAAAAACATAATCTTGGAGAATGTAATGAAGAATGCTAAGAAGCCTTTAGTAAAGTTAAAAATTACCTTTCAAACCCATTAGTATTTATGCCACCAATCTTAGTCGACCTTTAATCCTATATCTATCAATTTTTTATAAGTCTATAGGCTACGTATTGGGTCAACATGATGAGTCAAGTAAGAATGACCAAGCTATCTACTATTTAAGCAAGAAGTTCTTGGACTGTGAAAACAACTACTTAGTAGTAGAATAGTTATGTTATGCTTTGGCTTGGGCAGTCCAGAGGTTAAGGCAATACAAGTTATACCATACTACATGGCCAATCACCAAACTCAATCCCATCAAATACACATGTGAGATGTCTACCTTGTCAAGAAGACTAGTTAGATGGAAAGTCTTATTTTTTGAATATGAAATTATGTACTTAAACTAAAAAACCATCAAGAGTAGTGCAATAGCAGACTTCTTGCAAGCCAACAGATGGCTATCAATGTTTGGACTTGAAATTTCTTGATGAAGACCTAATGTGCAAAATCCAAGGTAAAAGACACTTTTAACTACAATTTATTTTGGAAGATGTAGTTTGATAGAGCTTCAAATGCATTGAGGCATGGAATCAGAGTAATTTCGATATCACTAGATAGAAAATACTACCCTTTCACAGCTAGACTAAACTTCAATTGCACCATTAACATAACCGAATATGAAACCTAAATCATAGGACTCCAAGTTGCCATTGAAAAGGGTATTATAACTCTACAAATATTTAGTGATTCAGCTTGAGTAATTTATCAACTACAAAGAGAATGAGAAACTTGAGATGTTAAGCTAGTCCAATATAGGAAGCTAATCTCTAAGCAGAGACATGATTTTAATGAAATTAGTTTCCAACATTTACCTCTGGAAGAAAACTAAATTACTAATGCTCTAGCAACCTTGGTTTCCATTTTCAAAGTAAATCACAAGTCAGAGGTCACCCTGTTCAAATGAGTATCTAGCATAGAGGAAGAAATAGTTGGGTTGTCATGGTATCATGATAATATCTTCTACGTCAAAGATCAACATTACCCAAAATATGCTCAAAAATTGATAAGAAAACCATCTAAAAATAGCTATGAGCTTTATTTTAGATGGTGGAATTTTATGCAAAAAAAATAGGACCAAGTACTACTCCGGTACATGGCTGCCTTCAAAGCCAAAAGAATTCTTGAAGAAGTCTATAAGGGAATTTATGCATGCCAATTGACACTGAAAAACAAAACAAGTCATATGATCAGTCTATTATTAATTGACGCTTGAGAGGGATTGCATTGACCTTGCCTGGAAGTGCTACAAATGCCAAATTTACATGACAAAATCCATGTTTTGCCATCAGCTTTGCATGTTATGATAGCCCTATGGCCTTTTTCTATATGGGGCATAGATGTGATTGGACCGATCACTCCTAAGGCTTTCAACAGGTATTGTTTTATCTTGGTCGCTATTGATTATTTCACCAAATAAGTGAAAGTAGCTTCATACACTAATGTTACCAAATCCATGCAAATTTATAATGTGGGATATCATCTATAGATATAGGTTTACTAAGCAAATTATTGTGAATAAAGCTTACAATCTAAAAAACAAAATAAAGCAAGCTGTCTACATTTAGTTTAAAATCTAGCATCATAATTCCATCCTATACTGCTAAAAAAAGAATAGCGTAGTTAAAGTAACCAATAAGAATATTAAGTAGATAGTCAGAAAGATGGCTAAAATGTACAAAGATTGGCACAAAAAGTTACCTTTTGCACTACACTAATAGTTTAAACTTTTACAAGTGCTACCATATTTTCCCTAGTTTATGACATGGAGGCTATTCTACCTATTGCAGTCAAAATCCTTTCACTCAAGGTCTTGAGGAATCATAACTCGAAGACCTAGACTATGATCTTAGGCTCGACCTATTTTTAGGTTTGACTTAAAAGATGACATAATGTTAATGAGCCAAATCATGGCTAGCAATATTGGACTTAAAAAAAGTTATTGATAGGTTTTGGATGAAAGACCTAGACTATAATCCTAGGCTTGACTTATCCCTATGTTCGACTTAAAAATAACAAAATGGTAACAAGCTGAATCATGACCAATAATGTTAAATTTTTAAAAGATTTCTTAATGAAGGCTCATGACATGGGTTCTCGACAAAAGTTCTTAGCAAAGGTTCCTAAAAAAGGTTATTGACAAAGATGCCAATAATCTGAATCACAATGTTCCAGCAATATTGGACTTTGAAAAGAGCATTTGACAAAGGTTCATGACAAAGGTTCTTGGCAAAGGTTCATGACGAAGATTTTAGTCATGAGTTCTTGACATAAACCAATTAGCTAGGTCAGACTTACCAACATCATTAGGTTTGGATTCTCTTGATACGATAGGCTAACTAGCTAGGACTGACCTACTGATATCATTGGGCTTAGATTTTCCTGATGGGTTAGCTTGGAGAGATAAAGTGACCCTCTGATTTGGTAATTTTTTTATGTTAATGATTCTTACTAGGAAGTTCTTTGACATTTGGCAGATTTTGCTTGACATGATACTAAAAAAAATGATATTATGTAATAACATTATGAATGCATGATGTAATGCTGTGAGTGCATCATTATTAATAATATGATTATATAATCATGACATAAGATCCAATATGGGAATAGACATTGTAAATTATCCTCTTGACTCAAAGCTCTAACAATTCTTTCCCTCTGCCATAGTTTAAGGTGCTAATTTTGGACTTGATGCGCTTTAAGATCTTGACTCTTTTTGGGTGACTTGATGTTTGGATGATTGTCATCCTAACTTAGGGTATCTAAGTTTTTCTAATAGGTGAGAATTTGGATGATTATATTTCTTAACTTAGGATGTCTAATGACTTTTTCAACAATTTAAGGATTTGTGTTTCTTGGCTCAGGACATTTGATAATTCTTTGATAAGGTTGGTTTGTTTTATTGATAGTTCAAAGACTTGGTGCTTGTTTATGTATCTTGACTAGTTTGGTTAATGTTTCAATCTAGATCAGATTCTTGACTTGGATATACAAATTTAGCTTAGGCTAGTCCTTGATGATTTTCCATGACTGATTGCTTTGGGAAAATGAAGAGGATTTGGCATATCACCATGACTAGTACATGTCAAATGTGAAAGACTAATGATCTTGACAATTAAGGTATGAATAGATCTCTATATACTTTTCTTGTACTTTTGATGTGATAATAAGAAATCTTAATATGGATTTAATTCGATTATCAAGTATTATCAATTAAATGACAAGCATAATTCAATGCAAATGTAATGCGAAAAGGTTAAACAGAAATAAGATAATATTTCATTCATGACAAGAAAAGTGATACAACTACCTTGATGTTTGACAACAAGATATCATGGCAGGAAAGTAATTTTTTAGGTGATTGATGCCTCTAATAGTCATAACATGAATGCTTTATCTGATATGCCCTGAGATCTCTTTCGAACATTCAAAATGTGTGGTATGAGTCAATCTTTTGAAAACCATTAAGATTGTTGGCTGCCATTTTACAGTTGCCCTATATTTAAACACTTTACCTCCTTATCCCTTAAGACTTAGGTTAGGTTTCTTCAAGGTTTGACTCTGGTTTAGCAAAGGTTTAATTTGACTTGGCTGTGGTTTCGACTTGGTTTATTCAAGGTAAAGTTGAGTTTAATGCAAGATAACGAGGATTAAGGTCTAGTCTAATTTAGGTTTTTGACAAGTTCTGAAGACTTGATTTACTTTAGATGAGGTTTAGGCTCGCTAAAGGGTAATATTCTTGAGCCACTTTTTCATGTTTTTAATTTAAAATTGGAATGGTTGCCTAAACATCCTTTTGGGTTTTCATTTGGAACCTTTTTTATTTTTATTTTATTATTTTTGGTTGTTTGTTAACTTTTTCTTTTTTTTACTGTTTCTTGACTTCTTTCTTTTTTTACTAAGACTGCCTTTTCAAGTTTTCATTTTTTAAGCATAGTATTTCTTGAGAAAGAATGAGTTGATCGAATTACGCAAGATTTTGCCATATATTTTTGTTAGGATCGGGGCTTCTCTGGAAAAAGGTTGTTTCATGATGTAAGGTCTTTCCTAATTAGGGGTCTACTTGCCTCGAGCATTTTTATAGACTGGGAGGATTTTCTTGAGTACCAGTTCACCTTCATGAAACTAGCAAGGGTGGATCTTTATGTCATGGGTCCTGATCATGCGTTTTTGAGACATCTGCCCATGACATATAACTTATAACTTTTAACTGGTCCCGATCATGTGTTTTTAAGATGTTTTCCTCGATAAGATTTAGCTGATCATGTTTGTTCTTGACCTATTCTACTTTTTTGAGTTTGGCCTCCGTTAAAACTTTTAGAAGGAAGATCTCAACTTTGATGGGTAGGACAATCTCTATCCCATAGACAAAGGTAAACAAGATAGTGGTTGTGAAAGTCCAAACTAAAGTTCAATATGCATCTAGTGTAAAAGGTAGCTTATCATTTTAGTCTTTATAAGTCTCAACCATTCTTTTGACTATCTTTTTTATGTTTTTATTGGCTGCTTCAACTGCCTAGTTCATTTTCAAATGATATGGCATCGAATTATGATGCTAGATTTTGAATTAAGAACACATTGCATGCATCATTTTGTTTTTCAATTCATAAACATTATCTATTACGATTTATTTAAGAAGCCCATATCGATAGGTGATGTCCCATTTCATGAATTTACATATAATTGATTTGGTAACATTGGGATATGAAGCCACGTTGACCCATTTTATTGAAGTAGTCAATCACCACTAGGATAAACCAGAGTTCGTTAGAGGCTTAGGAGTGATAGGCTCAACAATATCCATTTCTCACATAGAGAAGGGCCATAGGGCTATCACTACATGAAGCAATAAAGGTAGAACATTGATCTTATTTGCATAAACTTGATACTTGTGATACTTCTAGGCATAATTGATGCAATACCTTTTGAGATTAACTAATAATGGCCCAACTTTTGTTTTATTTTGCCATCAGGTGCCTATTAACATGCGTATCACAAATCCTTTCATGAACTTCCTCTAGGATCCTTTTGGCTTAAGAGCATGGATGCATCTGAGCAAAACTTGATCCCAACTTTTCTTGTATAAAATATCCCCATCCAGAATAAATCTTATAGCTTTTTTCCTAATAGTCTTTTTGTCATTCTTTGTGGCATGCTCGAGGTACTTTTAATCGATAATGTAGCAAAAGATGTTGTAATATCATGGTAGGCCATCCTTCTCTTCTTTGACATTCTGATGATGTGCCAAGGTCATATAAATGCTTATTTGAGTTGGAGTACCATTCGATTCTTAACTAAATTTGAACATAGATGATAAAGTGGCTAAGGCATTAACTATTTGGTTCTTTTCCCAAAGTAATTGTTGAACCTAATACTATTAAAGTTTTTTCTAAGATCTAAGATTAGTTTTCCATAGTGGATAAGTTTAGGCTGTGGATTTGCCATTCCTGTTTTAGTTGGTATATGAATATGGCTGAATCCCCAAAACTCATAAAGTCTTAAAATTTTTCTTGATGGTCGTTTAGAGCTCCATGACAAAAGGTTTTGTATTTTGCTATATTGTTGGTGCAATTAAAGTTTAGTCTTACTGTAAAGGGGTAATGACTCTTATCAGGTGAAAATAGTATTGCCTCGATTCCACGCCCCAAAGTATTTGATGCTCTATCAAAGTATATCTTCCAGAATTGATCATGATTATGCATTTCATCCCTTTCAGTTATGCATATTAGGCCTTCATCCAAGAAATTAAAATCCAATGGCTTATAGTCACTCATGGCCTGGGTTGCCAAGAAATCAGCTATGGCACTACTTTTAATGGCTTTTCAGTTGACATAAATAATGTCATATTCGAAGAGCAAAGCTTGCCACCTAGCTGATCTTCCTGACAGTGTAGGACTTCACATAGATACTTGATAGTATTAATCTTTGCAATTAGCCATGTGGTGTGTATCGCAACATACCCCGAGGTGGACCCTCGCAGATCTAGGAATGCGCATGACTTAAAATATTTTCCCGACTTGGAAGTGTCTTCTTGATTAAGACTATTCTTCGGTGTTATGATAAGAATGAGAAAGTGCAGATTCTTGACTTATGACACAGTGAGGGGGACCATAAGATGAATCGCTCATCTTATTGGTCTCGTATGACCATCAAAAAAATGGCTAACGCTTGGAGTTACCACCGATCATTTTGGGCTAGGCATGATCGGATGCCTATTGAAACCTGTGTTCTGAGTTACAAAACTTAAAACATCGATCTCATGGTCTACGTAATGCAAAGATTCACCGTTTGGGTTCGGGAGTTGGTTATGCGCGACGAGGTACAAACCTCTTCGCAACCCCCGAAATCGGTACCTTACTAGCTTTATCTTATCTCGGTTTCGATTCTTTCGATCTTGACTTGTCATTATTTCGATATATCCCTTTTTAATGCATGAAACTTATAAAAATGATCCAGGTTTTGATGAAAAAGATTTAAACTTATACGGCTCGGAGAGATGGGGAATATAGAGATTTTTAATAAAATGACCTCTGGATTTTACTTTGAAAATGGAACGTTCCACTTTG
>JAQSVH010171774.1:0-10743 GCA_029448705.1 Adansonia digitata
AAACATAAGAAAAAAAATTAAGGTAGAAAAATCATCTTGATTTTTCAAACGTTTTTGCAGTCAATTAGTATTTTGGAAATCAATTCCTTGAATTGATTGAATAAATAATGTTGAATATAGCTGCAATAACGTTTTTGCACTTAAAACAAGTGGGAACCATATTTTCTTTCATCGGATGCCCTTGAAGGGGCAAAAGCAGCAAAGGATTAATTTCAAAACGGCCTAAGAAATTCGAAGGTTAGCCTAATATTAAGATGGATTTAAGAAAAATTAGATTTAACAAGTAGATTTGAAAAAAAAAAAATGAGAGTCCTTTAAAAAATTTATCAGGATTTGGCTACAACAGTTAATGCAATCCGGTTTGTTTTTCAACTATATAACATGTAATACATTATATAATTTATATCATATAAAAGTTAAATATATAATATTATAACGTAAATATTAAAATATTTATTAAGTTATTCATTTTTAAGAACTTTATAGAAAATATATATTTACAAGATTACGTACTAAAGATTAAATATAAAACAAAATGCTTTAAAATTTTCTTAAAAAACAAAAACGGTATTTCTACCGATATGGTATCGATTACTTTGGTTTAGACAAAAATGATAGATCCCAAAAATATGATTGGACATAAAAATAAGATTCGTTTAAAAAATAAACCGACCCTTAACTACAAAATTCAAGTCCTAAATAAAACCCGTTTTTTAATTATATAATATATATTATTTTTATTTTTGTATATATTGCATAATTTATATCATATAAATATTATAATTATAATATATAATATTATAATTTAAATATTAAAAATATATTCAGTTGTCTATATTTAAGAACTTAATGAAAAAAATAAAATTATATATTAAAAATTAAATAAAAATAATCTGTTTTTAAATTTTTTTTAAATAACATGTTTTTTAAATTTTAGAAAGTTTTCAAACCTATTAAGGTCAGTATGTGGGATCTTAAACAGAGATTTCAAAAGACCAACCAAACATGATCTAGTCAAACCTGATTTATAAACAAATTTTACCTCAAAAATGTTGTCTCGGCTTGATTTTTCATGACCAATTTTTTTAAAAAATATAACATCATTTTATTTCAAAATTATTACTAATTAAAATTTAGAAAATCTAATTAATTAAAAAATAGAAAATTTTAATTAATTGAAATATTGATTTTAATAAAATTTAGATTTGTTTATAGATTGAGCCTAATAATGACTCGAAACTTTTAAATTTTTTTGTCTAATCCAAATTGGATCTATTTAAAAACTCATTTTACTGTGTGTTATATTATTAAATATATAAAATATTATTTTATATTTATTTATATATTTATATAATTAAATTTTAAAAATATTATTTTTTATTAAATTATAATTTAAATTAACTTAAAATAAAATAAATTTTCAAAAATCTTGTTAACAACCTCATCTGTAGGAACTGATGTCACCGACTCAAGCGGAAAATCTAATCATCGAACAGGAACAATAAATTGGATTGCATACGATTTTACTCGCACTACTTTTTAAAGCAACGTTTAGGCGTCCGTGTGACGGTCACGCAAGAGATGAGGTCAACACCTCAATAGTCAACACAGAACGCATGGCGTTAACTGCAAGCGCAGACCGACCGTTTCTGTCTGTTTTATACGTGGAATTGACAGTTTAGTCAATTCACACTTTTTGCACTGCAATTACATAGTGTATTCCCGAATTCAATACGACTACTAATCACAAAGCCTAAGTCTGCCCAATCAATTTTTGGGATAAAATTATTTTTATCCCTTGCATTGACCGCAAAGCTTTTTTATTTTTTATTTGCAATCATTATTTTTTTTCCTAAGATTTTGCTAACACCAAGGCATTTTTAAAAATTATTATACATAATTATTATATCTCTTCATCAATTTTGACATTAAATGTGATCATCTTAAGGAGATAGATATTGAATTATAGTTCGATAACTTCAATATCATTAAAAATATAAGTTTCATTGTCATAAAGTTTTATAAAGAAATAAAATCAATACTCATGATGTATGAACTATTAAAATTCTTTCATTTTTTTTTTGTTTTTTATTCACAGCGTCTTTTATTGACTTAAGCATTCAAGTATTTCTCAAAATCAAACTCCGGACCTCTTTGACTTTCGCTGTTTTGTAAGTTTTCTCTTCAACATTTCAATTATTGCATAACAATAATAATAATTTCATTTAATATAATAACAATAATTTTATTAATTATTATATTTAATATAATCTTAGTACTATAAATAATATATTGCGTTTAACTTAAAAAAAGATCTCAAGAACATACCTCAGCAAAAACCTTTTTGTTTAGTAAAAACAAACCTTAGTAAGCTTACATTGACCAAAAAGTAAAAGAACCCAAATATTGGGTCAATGAGAAAAATCAATAATTGGCATAGTATTTATAAGTAGCATGACTGTCATATAAAAAACATACTAAAATAGCCAAAAGAGTACTGCTCATCGCTCTGGGGAATTGGGAGACGCCCCGACATGCAAATTAAATAATTCCTGGAGAAAACAAATTATTGTGTTAATCAAATTCAAGCCTCCATTTTGTCTCATCCTTTGCTGCTACCTCTTACCATCGCTTCTCTTCTTCCCTCGTGGAAGAGATTCTCGTAGACTACTGGAGGTTCAAGGTAATGTAATCAATTTTATAGACGTAACAATATCTTTTAAATTTAAGTTTTATTTAACCATTTTCAATTAAAAAAAAAAACTCCACAAAACTTAACTCAAAATGCTTGGAATTGCAGAAGATGGCAAAGGACAAAGCAAAGCGGAAGTAACAAGAAGTAAGGGACGTAAATCATCATCTTGGGGTGGCCAGAATTCTCCTCCAGCCTCAACTCGCCCCACTTCAAAGTCACTCCCATTAGTTGCGTATGCGGCTTGCTCAAGGTATCGATCTTGTATTCCTCACCCAAACTCAGCTCGTCGGATTTCAAAGACAGGCTCAAGCCAAAAAGGGGTTAGGCCGGCTTGCAATGCAATATATAATCGTAATTGTCACCGTGCTCCTTAATATCAAGGGCCACTAACAAAAGCTCACCAAAGAATCTCTTGCTGTTTTAGAATAAAATTTCAATGCGCAAGGATAAGGGTCTTGTTTTACGAAAACTTGGCCCAACTCTCGTGCAAAATTTTGGTACATGTTCAATTGTGTAGAAATCTTTCTCTTTCACATTTGGAAGTTTTTACTTTGTTTTTGCTATTAATGTTATCAGAAATTTACAAGGAAACTATATACATATTTATACACATGTATTTTTCTACTCTTATATATATATATATATATAACCTTTTTTGTTTGAATTACTGTTAGAAAATAGAGAATGAAACATAAGAAAAAAAATTAAGCTTGAAATTAAAGATGATTTTTGGAACGTTTTTGTCAATTGGTGGTTTGAAAACCAACGCCTTGAATTCATTTATTAATTAATGTTGAATTTAGCTGCAATAACTTTTTTTGCAGTTAAAAAGGAAACCCATTTTTTTAATCGGGTATCCCAAAGACGCAGATGAAACAAAGGATTAATTTATCCAAAACAGAAAGGGTTATGTGTTTTTAGAATTCAATATTTAATTCAACTAATTCGGATCGTAATATCTATATTTTTATCTCCAAACTATAAATTCTTTTATAAAAATATATATATTTTTTGTAATAAAAGAAAAATATAATTGTACGATCGGTTAAACAGTATTAGTCATGTATTAGATAGGAAATTTATGAATTTTCTTTTGTTTACATTTTACAATTTTTAAGGAAAAAAAAAGAAACAAGATCAAAATATCAGCAAAAACATTTACTATCTAGTATCAAAAATGATCTCTTTGGTGTTTTTGCTCTTTGGGGTTTTTGCTGAAATTTCCATTCAAAAAGAGCTATGCCGCCATGGAAATTCCTATGCGAAGCAGACGGTTACCTAAAAAACAAAATCGATGAGAATTTTCAATATTAAATATGTTTAAAGAAAAGTTTTTTTTGTTAATTCGTTTTATTTCAATGAAATTAACCCAAAAATAACCATTATCTGGATTGATTTCACAAATAGGAAGTGAGCTTCTTGATTTCCATACGAGACACATCTATTTGATTGGATTTTTTTCATCAGATAAACCTGACATTTAATTATTAAAAAAAAATTGTCGTCTAAAACATCAAGGATAACATTGATATACACCAATAATTAAAAGAAAAAAATGTTATTAAATTTAGGCAATGATCGGGTATGACAACAATTAAAAAATTATTATATAAAAATTACTGTGATGGATTTCGTTGTTTAAGTATCAAATTATCCCCACTGGACACTACCTAATGCCTTTTTTATTGCAACCGAGGAAAGGACAAGAAAATTCATGGAGTACTGCTAAATATATATATATATATAATTAAGCCAACAAAGAGACCAATTAATAATAAGGCACCCATTTAGAATGTTAATTATATATTTTCTGAAATGACTTTGGGCAACAAGTGAATCAAGCCATCGGCTTTTACTCGCACTACTTATTGAAAGCTACATTTGGCGTCCGCGTTGCGGTCACGCAAGAGAAGAGGTCAACACTCAACACAACATGCATGGTTGCGTTAACTACAAACGCAGACCGACAGCGCCGTTTTTCTGTTTTATTCGTGGAATTGACAGTTGAGTCAATTCACATTTTTTGCACTGCAATTGCATAATATATTGCCTTATTCAATACTCCCAATCCCAAAGCCAAAGTCTGCCCAATCAATTTTTGGGACAAAAATCATGTTATTCCCTGCATTGACCCCCCAAAAAAAAACATTTTCCCTAACATAAATTATAATAATATACTCTTTCTTTGATTAAAAAAACCCAAAATTTAAATTTTAAAAAAAAAACTTACATTGACCATGAAAGAAGTCTATTGGGTTGGTGAGAAAAATCATGAATAATTGGCAATTTGGCATAGCATTTATAAGTAGCCTAACTGTCATATGAAAAAAACATTAAAAAAAAGCCAAAATAATAACTGTTTGCTGCTTCGGGGAATTGGGAGACACCCAACATACGAAATATAATTCCTAGAGAAAGCAAATTATGGTAATAAAATTCAAGCCTCCATTTTCTCTCATCCTTTGCTGCTATCTCTTGGCATCGCTCCTCTTCTTCCCACATGGAATAGACTCTCGTCGACCACCGCAGGTTCAAGGTAATGTAATCAATTTTATATATGTAACAAAATCTTTTAAAAATTTTTTATTTAATCATTTTCAATTGAACAAAATTCATAGGCTTAACTTAAGAAACATTATTTAAATCTTGTCCTGATCTCTATATTTGTCTGTGTGTATGGGTGTGTGTGTGTATTATACGATGCTTGGAAGTGCCGATAGCTATAAACATGGTGGTACGAAAGGGCCAGCACTAAAAGATCATCACTCACGTAAAGCACCACACTACATGAATTCTGCTAGGACCCAACGTCACCTGATTTCAGGTGATGTAATCAATTTTATATATGTAAAAATATCTTTTAATTTTTATTTAATCATTTTCAATAACAAAAAAACTTTAAAAACTTGTCTTTAAGGAACATTACTTGAATCTTCCCCTGGCTTGAAATTGCAGAAGGTGGCAAAGGACAGCAAATTGGGAATAATAACAAAAAGAAGTCAGCCAAATCCAGCATCACCTATAGTTGGCCTGAATTCTCCTCCACCCTCACCTCGCCAGAGTTCAAAGACAGTGCTCTTAGCTGCCCGATCAAAAGTTGGGAACTAGGACAGCTTACCCAAGGAATCAACCTTAAAATCTTGATTGTCATTGTGCTCCTTAATATTTAAAGGCTAACCAATTACAAAGCTATCAACAATGAATCTCAAGCGGCTTTTGAATAAGAATTTGATGCGCAAGCGAATAGTGTTATCCACTTGGTTTATTATTATTATTGTTATTATTTGCTTGGCGAAATTTACACATTTGGCCCAGCTGTTATGCAAAAGAATGTCAATAACGTCAGCATTTAATTTTTTTTAAAATTAAAGAATAAATAAAAAATAAAAAATTTCTTAAATATTAACATATGTCATAATTTTATTGGTAAAAAGATGACATGTTATCACCGTTAAGTCTTAGACTAAAGTGTGCAATGCAATTAAAATTTAAGTATCTAATTGTGAATTTTTAAATTCCAATTGTGAACAGCAGTATAGTTCGAGAGTAATTAGTATATTAACCTATTTGAAAATACATATATAATATATTTATATTATAAAAAAACTTATTTATTTATAAATTTTATATATTAAACATAAAGTTGCATGTTAAATAAACAATTATAATTTACATTAACATATGAAGTTAAATTAATATAACTTTGTATTCTTATTTCAATGTAAATTTAAAATTTTTTAGTTGTTATCCAATAAATTTCATTTATCCAATAAATTTCATTTATCCAAAGTCTTTAAATAAAATTAGAATTCTTATTTACAAAAGTGATAACTCCAATTATCTAATAAATTCATTTAACCAAATCTTTTAATGTAATTAAAATTTTTATGTAAAATAATGTTAAATCTTATTAACAATAAAATTATATAAAATGAAAAAAATTAGTAATATAATAAATAATGATTAATATTTTAATCAGTTCAAAAAATATATATTATAAATACATCACTATCTATCTATCTATCTATAATCTATAATCTATAATAAGCTATTATTTTCGAGTCCCTTTGGACTTTGGTGGTATTTATGAAAATTTTATTGTTCACTATTTTGTCTTTTCTTTTATTTTTTATAATAAAAATAACTTAATATAAGAAAATTTTTGTCTGTTCACCCCAATACCGTCTCTTTTTTTCCCTACCTTTACGCTTTCTTCTACCTAAACAGTAGATGATGGGTTAAAGCAAAGGAAGAAACAGAAAATGAAAGAGTGTTAACAGTGAAAAACAGTTGTGAGTAAGGTGTTAATCATGACATAAGCTAGAAAGAAAAATCAAATAGGTAGAATAAAAATCTTGTTTTCTTCTTTCTTTGCTCAATTTCTTTCTTTATTCTACTTTTTATTTGTAAAATATTAAGACTTTTTTCAGAAGGAATGGGGTTTGTTGAAGTGAGAGATGAGATGACAGTTTGTTGAGAAAGAAGAGAAAAAGACTCTTTAACTTTATAATTTTTTTTACCCAAACTAACTTTAAATTTTTATTCTAAAAAAAAAAAGAGGGTAGGTTTTTGTTTCAGTAAGCTTTTCTCTATTTTTGGCTTCTATTTTTACTTATTTACTGTTATTGCTTTGATTTTCTTCCTCTTTTTGTTTTATGTGGTATGGTTTTTTATTTGCCTTGCCTTGCCTTGCATTTTGCTCAATTCTTGCCATGTTAGCTTCGAAAATTTTCTTAAATTCCTGAAATATTTTATTTAAAGTGTAAGCTCAGTTCTTTCAACTCTTTGTTATCATTTTGTTATTTATTTTCATAACTCTTTGTTGTTGCTTTGTTGTTTGTTTAATCGAGTGATCATATTACTTAAATATTTTCATATTTTAAGTTTTCAGCCCATCGCAATCCTCCCAAAATCATGCTTCTTCATTTACCGATATATTCAATTGTTCATTTAATGATAAGTATAACAGACAGTTATCTATTCAACTTACCTTTGTTAATTCATTATTTTTGATTCCATAGCTTATTTAGGTTTTTTTTCCTTCTTGATAATTTTTCACTATGAGGCATTTTCAAACTAATTCAATTTTTTTTTTGTGACAAACTTTTTTACTTTTCAAGAAAATTGACGATATATCAAATTTCATCAGTGGAGAAATGGGTTTTGATGATTTGGAGTTAGATGTTAAAGAATATGTAAATCTTTACTGTTCAATGTCTCTGGGTATGTTATGCTTATAAAGATTCTAGCTTTTTAAGGGTTTCATGTCAATGATTGTTTTATTGATCTTTTTGAACATCTTTACTAGGTAGTTGCATGACTAAGATATTGAAAATTCATATTGATTATCCTTCATTTCATGTTATGGTTGTTGCTGAAAATCTTGGTTTGTTAATGTCTTTGATGTAGTATTTTGCTATTAGTTTTAATTGTCATAATTTGGTCTCAAATCAAGTACTCTGGTCTATCATCTCAGGTAGTATTACCTTTTACAATAATATGTGGAGTCATCGTTTAAGTTTCTCTTTGTTGTTGGAAACTTGCTCAAAAGAAAGTATGTGTTTGTTACTTTTGAAAAGTTCTTTTTTTAATAAAATGTATTGCTTCATAAATTTAATCTATTTTGATGACTACCTTCAATTTAGGAAACTAAAAAATGATTATCATTAGGCCATAAAGCAAATGGTTTCGAAAGAAATGAAGAACCTTAAAAAATCACTATCTAAAAATTTTAATTCATTTTCATCTAAATTTGTCCAAAAATTGCACTTTTCCCTTTCTTTTTACCTTCATATTATATCACGATATCTTGCTCATGTGTTCTAGATAGTCAATGATCTATTTGGTAATGTTTTTGTTGGAAGCCATTAGTTTCAATAAATACATTTTATTCAACTTAAAAGGGTAGTCTTCATTTCCTTCTTCTTAAGTTAGTTCTAGAAATCAAATTTTTCTTTAGTTTTAATTTTTTATTTTCTTTTGAGGAAAAGTTTTCAATAGTAATTGAAGCTTGATTCTTTTTGTTTTTAGGTCAACATAAATAACAAAGTACATGTAAATATAGGTCTATTTTTTCTAACTTTATGGCTTCTTAATCATTCTAATAAATGACTTTGATAATATGTTGTTATGTTTCATTTATGTTTTTCAAATATTTTACAAGTGAAACATAAAGGCTTTGTTTGTTGTAACTTACTCGTTTCATTTGTGTAGATTCTTGAGTTATGCACAGTGAAAGCTCTAAAGGTCAAAGCTTCAAGATAAAGTTAGTAGCAATTGCAAATTTCTTTTATTCATGCATTTTAAAATTATTGCAAACATGATAAATTGTGCTTTGCATTGTGGATTTCTCACCTTTTTTTTGGTCATTATTAATACAATTTTATATGCTATTTTTCTCCCTACCACACTAAAAATAGAGAAGCAGAAATCATGAATGTTGAGAGAATAAATATTGGTATATTTTGTATGTTATTCTTTTTAAGTTGCTATCATTGTTAAACTTTTTGCTGCCTTTTTAATATCTCCTAGAGATCGGTTAATTATAATTAAATGCACTGCAGAGATGTGAACAATTCCAACTTCTCAGGTAAAAATTTTATTCCCTCAAGATGAATTAATGTTTAGGTGGCTATTGTTTTAGATTGTTGTGAATTATATCATATATTATTCTCTAGAAGACAATTAGGTTGACATATTTAAAAATTAATTGCAAGATTTGTTTTATGAAATTCACTTTATCTTAAGAAAATGCTCAAATCTTAATGTCTTATTCCAGATTATATATTCACATAAAAAATCTCTTGACGCAAAGAAGTTCTTTGCCATCAATTCTATTCTTTGTTTCGCTTTGAGTTGTTTAATGGTATGATTTTTTACTATCCTAACATTTGTTATAACCGAGTTTGTGTGCTACTATTTCTGTTTTTAGTTTTCTATTCTTGAAAGATTCATTTTGTTTAAAGAAAACTATAAATTTGCATATATCATATCGGATACTTATGTGCTGTTTAGAGAGTTTTATTAGGCATTTCCAATTCCTTAAATATATCATACTTTTCATTTATGCATACTACATATTCTTCCAAGGACAGAAAGAAAGTGTAGAGCTATTGAGCTTGGTTGTTGCATAATCAATTCATCTAAGTTTAAAATTGTTGATCCATTTACTCATTTTATCGTTTATCAAATGAATATATTTTATTGCTTGTCTTCAATTCACTTTCATTGTTATATTTTCAATTGAGTTGTTTGTAAAAAATAATCACTTGGATGAACTTTGATTTTTCTTTTTTTTTTTTGCAAAACCCTAACTTCTATTGTGTCTATCTATATATTCAGCTTATAAAACTAAATTATATGACTAATATGTAATTTATGTATAACTTTTTTTATTAATTACATTAAAAAAAAAGTTCTCATAGTATTCCGCGAATATGTTACTAATTTTTTTAAGTCAATTTTGCGTCGACCTTACGTGTAAACGTAGTCCTATAACGACCTACCCACAAAATCAGTTAAAGTCTGCAGGCACTTTTTGCACTGCAATTTCGTAATATTCACGTATTAAAAGACACCCTCCCAATCTCTGGCCAATCAATTTCCGGGAGAAAAATCCTCTTAGCCCTTCCATTGGCCAAAAAGCATTTCTTTATTATAACTTTTCTTTAATAAAAAGAAACCTAAAATAAAAAGAAAAAAAGCTTATATTGAACCAATAAAAATGAAAGAACCCAAGTTTGGGTTGGGGAGAAAAGTCAATAATTCACGATTTGGCATAGTATTTATAAGTAGCGTGACTCTCTTGTGAAGAAACAAAACTAAAATAGCCAAAATAATTGTGTTTGTTGCTTTGGGGAATTCGGGGACACCCAACATACATATTAAATAATTCATAGACAAGTAGAAGCAAATTATGGCAATAAAATTCAAACCTCCAATTTCTCTCATCCTTTGCAGCTACCTCTTGGCATCGCTGCTCTTCTTCCCACGTGGAATAGACTCTCGTATACTACTGGAGGCTCAAGGTAATGTAATCCTTTTTTTTT
>JAQSVH010171784.1:2758-16583 GCA_029448705.1 Adansonia digitata
AATTTTAGTTTACAATAATCTCCTTCTTTTTCCGCCTTGTGTTGCAATTATTACAACCTTAACCCTGTTTTTGTTCGTATGTGACCACTTGATTAAATCCATCTTGCCTTAATTATTACTAAAATGACAGAGACAAATTTTGTTAAAGAGAGGAAGTTATTTTTGTGGTCGTTGGTTAAAAAAACTTGAGTAATTTAAAAAAAATTAATTTTAAGTTTTTATTTAATAAAATAGTAAAAACACTAATATTTTTATAAATATATTTTATATTTTAATTTTTATAATAATTTTTAATTAAATTAATATTATTTAACTTGTAAAATTATATTCAACTAAAAATTTTATAATGGTACAAATTATTATTATAACCTTACCTATGGTTATGAGTGTGGTTATGGTTTTGATTTTATTTTTGCTTTTGATTTTGGCTTTATTACAATAAATCATTAACCAAACTGTCAACTTTTCATCATTTCTTTTTCCTTTTTTTTTTTCTTTTTCTCCGCAAACTCCCCTTGGATTATTTTTAGATTTATTTATTAAATAATTAATCCCACTTTGTTCTAGAGATGGGTTTTTATATAGATAAAAATTTATATATTTTAATGTCATAATATTATTTAAGATATTATATACTTATATAAATTTTAATATATTAATAATTATTTTATATAAATTTTAATATATTTATGTATTTATATCGTATTTATATTATTTTTTAATATCATATAATTTGAGATTTGATTTTTTTTCTTATTCTTATAGTGTTCTAAATTACAAGCTTTGTTGATAAATTTTATTGTTATAATTACGACCCATTAAACGCTTTTTCTTTTATATAAATCTCGGATTAAAACTTTATTGGTGTGGATTCAATTAACAAGGATTTACTTTTGATGTTTTTATCACCTTACATCCGAACATCATCATTACAATTCATAGTCCTATTGTTTTTTCCTTTTAATCTCAATTACTATTTCAATTACTTGTGTAAGCCTAGGTGATTTTGTTATTTTAATGATTTTGGAATAAGTTTTAAGAGAAATTATACAAAATTTTTAAATTATACAAATAATGTTAGTAAAATAATACGTACTCTTAAAAAATGTATAAAAAACTTTATTAAAAAATTAAAAAATAAATTTTTAATATGATAGTTAAAAATATTAACTTTTTTAACGTAAAAAAGAACTATTAATTTAATAAAAAAATGATAATTACTGTTCAAAACTGTAATTACAAAACCAAATTTAATGGATTACAAATTTCTTTTCATTTTCACCAATTGATTGAGAAATTATTTTGTAATAAAATATGAGTTTTGACTTTTGATATATTAATTTACAATCACAATTATAAATTTTCAATTTCTAATAAATAAATAAAATTGTTTAAAATATTTCAGTTCTGTAAATTTGACATTTTCAATTTAAAGTTTAATATAAAAAATAAACGTTAAAAACATTAAAAACTAATATAGTTATAAAATCCATTTTTTAAAATTTAAGCTGCAATCAATATTTGATTACCTAATCCAAACTTGACGCGTGTAGAGCCACCGTTTGAAAACTGACACCTGCCGGTTGACCTTTCAAGGAAATGCCAAATACCCAATGGGGTACCCTCCTCAGTCCCCTCCCCCAACCCCAATCGAATAAAGGCATCTTTGAAGTTGACAAGAAGGAAGGTGATAAATTAAATTAAAGTTAAATCAAATTATTTTATAATTAAGTAATTATTAATAAAAATTAATTAGAAAAATGTAAAAAAAAAAAAAAAGAAAAAGGGAAAATCTAAGAAATTCGAGAGAGAAGCTCGTGGGGTGGAGGGTTATATAAGTAGAGATAAGCTGAACCCTGGAAATCCAAGAGAGTAAACACAAAGGTGAGGTCGCCCACAAAAAAAAAAAAAATTGAGAGAATTTCAGATTTTGCAGCAGTGTTTGATCTTTTCAATTTTTCTTCTTAATTTTCCCCCTTTTTTTCCTCTAATTTCCCACTTCTCTGAATCCCTTTCTGTCGTCGTCTGTCTTTCAAGCTGAAAATTTTTAAAAAAATCTGGTTCAAAAACAGGCTAAACAAAGCTTTACCAGGTTATTTTTGAAAGCCAGGTGATCCAGAATCGAGATCCAGTTTTTTTTTTTTAATTGCAAAGTTTTAATCTTTTTGATCAGCTAAGAGGGTTTATTTTGAGTCCCTCAAGGTTGGGTTTTATCATACTAATTGCCTGTTCTTTAGTTTTGGTTAAGAAACAGGTTTTTTTTTTTTTCTTTGGGAACTAGTTTTTGGTGATGGCAGCAGTTATAGATATGTATAATAGCAGCAACAACTCGGTTTTCTCAGATCCTTTTAGAGAAGAGCTAATGAAAGCACTTGAACCTTTTATGAAAAGTGCTTCGTCTAATTCTCCTTTATCTTCATCTTCTTCCCCAACTTCTTCATCTTCTTTCCCAATTTCTTCATTTTCTTCTTACCCTTCTTGCTCATATTCTCAGTTCAGTTCTGCTTCACTGCCCAGCTTGAATCCTGAATTTTGCTCCCCATCGAGCACCCACTTGTTTTCTAATCATGGGTTCTTTAATTATAACAATCTGATGGGTCTTGAGCAAACAGGTTGTTCAATTGGGCTTAACCAACTCACCCCTTCTCAAATCCTGCAAATTCAAGCCCAAATCTACCAACAACAGCAGCAGCAGCAGCAGCAGCTTGCTTCTATGGCTGCAACAACATCAACATCCCTAAAAAACCGAAGGCTCAACTTTCTTTCGCCAAAACCGGTCCCTATGAAACATGTCTCCTCCTCCTCCACCCCTCCTCCAAAGCCTACAAAGCTCTACAGGGGTGTGAGACAGAGGCATTGGGGCAAATGGGTGGCTGAAATCAGACTTCCCAAGAACCGAACCCGCCTTTGGCTTGGCACTTTCGATACTGCTGAAGAAGCAGCTTTGGCTTATGACAAGGCGGCTTACAAGCTTAGAGGAGAGTTCGCGAGGCTCAACTTTCCGAACCTCAAACACCAAGGAGCTCATATTTCTGGAGAATTTGGTGACTACAAGCCCCTCCATTCATCAGTTGATGCAAAGCTTCAAGCCATTTGCCAGAGCTTGCAGAAACAAGCAGGCCATTCAGGGAAGAACTCATCTGTTACCGACTCAAAACCCAAAAGTTTGGCTCCACAGCAGCCTAAGGTCGAGTCTGATTGCCCTGTGAAGACTGAGGAGTTCGATCAGTCCCCAAGGTTTTCTAATGCTAAACAGGAGAATTCATCACTGTCATCATCATCACCATCCCGGGATTTATCTGATGAGTCATTGGCAGGATCTTCTTCACCGGAATCTGATATCACTTTCTTGGATTTCTCAGATTCAAAGTGGGAAGACAGTGAAAACTTCTTTTTGGAAAAATACCCTTCAGTGGAAATTGATTGGGAAGCCATCAGGGAACTATCTTAGTCTTAAAGAAATAATAATAATAAAGATATCATCATGTAATCTTCTTTGTATTTGCTTAGGTCTAAGTGTCTTTACTTTTGTCATGTAGGGTTCTTTTAGTGTCTCTGGTAGTCTCTACAATGAAATTTTTGACATTTGTAGAGTTGCTACGGAGCTTTAATTAGGTGTATATCAGTTTACAATCTGTATCATGTTAGTATGTGTAAGAAGGAGGTATCTCCTTTCTGGACTGGTCTTGCTGGTACTTTTGTTTTTTTTTTTTTTTGTCTTTTTTTTTCCTCCTAGCAATGGCCTTTGAAAAGAGCTTCAAGTTTATTTTCTGGTTGCAATATTGTTAAAGATAGCAAAACTAATACTAATCCGAAAAATCTAAATCCACATGAATTAGGAAAAAAAAAAGAACTTCGAAAAGTTTGAAATCACACATCAAAACTTATTATAACTTAAATACGGAATGATTTGAATTTAAAATTGATTTAATATAAAATTCATAAAAAAATCAAATTTATAACATAAAAAACTGGGTTATAATTATTTGATTTTATTTAAAAATTAAAATGAATAAATAAATGATTGTCGTTTTTCCAGAAAAAAAGCATAATTTTTTTAAACCTATTATTTATAATTGTTATATAATCATTAAGAGATATTTCTTTTCTGAACGTGCTTTTTCACCCACACAATGGATAGGTCATGTAAGATAAAAATCGATTTAAATTTTTACATGAGAATATAAGGTTTTTCTCAATGCCGTAGGATGATGAAATTCTTTGTGAAAGTGAAATACTATTTTGGTAAACATTTGTTTTTATCAACTTGTTGCCAATGCCATCTTTTATATGAGAATTATTATATATCCCTTCACAGATGTGTGTGTATATATATTATTGTATTCTTGGCTTAACAAAAAAAAAATTATATCATTCAATTAAATAATTTTTTTCTTTTTTTTTTGTAAAAAAATTCTCCATATCTTTTTGTAAATCTAAATGTTTTGCATGTGTTGATGTTTGATTCTGTTTCTTCACATGTTTGTGCCCTTTGAACAGTGTTTCATCAAACAAAATTTTGATATAATCTATGAAATGGAGCCATGTTTTTATAAAAGCATAACAAATCAACCAAACCAATTGATTCCCGCTTGTTTTGCTTACTATATTTTGTATTTTTATTATCCTCTGATTGTGGTCCTAAAGTGGGGGAAAATTTTCATGTTTAACCTCTCCAATTGTCCTTAATTGCCATTGAATCTCTAACTAGGTTAAAAGAGTTTCTAATTTGTTAGAAGATTGAGTTTTATATGTTCATTTGCACAAAAATTCAAATCTAAGATTAAGGGATTTTTTAGAAAAAGTGTCTCGTAAGAGAAACGTTGTGATTTGAATTCAAAACCTATTGAATGTTCTTTCTAAAACATCTAGAAGCATTGGTATTTTTAAATTGGACAATTGGGTTTAAAAGTTTTTTATTATGTGTCGATTAAGTTATAATTACAAAAATTAAGAAATTAGTAGAATATATTAAATGTACATGTGATAATTTATAAAGTTATCTGTGGTGTGTTAAAACTTTTTTATTGTGTAGTTAGATCTAACAACTTTAAACATGTAGTGAATTTTACACGTTTAAAATTATGAAATTAGTAGCATAATTGACATGACATATTTAAAGACGTATTGTATTTATATTTAAAACTATGATATGTTTAGTAATTTATATTGTATTTATGTTTACATAATTGATAAAAAAATACAAATAACACACATACATAAATTGTCGAATCGAATTAAATCCAGTTTAAGAAAATACCATGAATATTTCATAAAATCCATCTTTGTGGAAATTGCACAATTTTTTTATTATTATTTGTAATTGTGATTAAGACATGAATCTTAACTTAACACTACTTTTTCTTTTCTTAAAATAGAATCAAGGCTGAATAAGTTTAAATTTAGGACAAACTTGAAATGTGGCTTAATTTAATTAGACTTGGATTGAGCCCTCGATCACATTATCCGAAACTTTCTTACACAAACGTGAAAGCAAAGAAAGTTTCATAATCTTTGGATATAGTCAGGAACTCACCATTGGTGCAATTGCATCAAAATTCAACATTTAGAGATAATGGATAAATTCATAATGGGACCAAAATGTAGGATAAAGGAAATCATAGTTTAAGAACAGGGAAAAGATTATAAGAATGAGATTTGAATTATAAACTTGTTGAATGTCACTTTTAATATAGATTAATTAGAACAATGAGGTAAATTCTTTTTAAACAAATGACACTAAAGTCCAAGATAGGAAAAAAGTTACAGATACTGATATTTGAAATTAAATTAATTAGATACCATTTATATATAAATTAATTGAGTTAAATAGGAGTTTAATAGAGTCAAAACTTAAGGGTTGACCAATGGGTTCGAATAATTGATGGGTTCTAGCCAATTTGAGTAATGGAATTTTTTTCTTATGTGAAGATTAGCAAAGGAGACTACCCAAGAACATCTCCCAATAGTTGATGACACAATTAATTTCATTTCCGTAATCTACATCAGTTTTGAAATTTGGGAGATGCTTTCACTAATCAAATTGCGTGCTCATGTTCTTTCAAACGTCTAATTGAATTGAACAAAGCACTCAATAATTGAATGATAATCTATTGATCAACGCTTTATTTAAGAGTTCAATCATAACACGCATGAACAATACGGTGAAAATATCTCTCACTGATTATTGAAATGAACTCTAAAAGCTCAACTTGCCAAATGGATCCAAAAAGCGGAAAACATTGTTTGATGCCTAAGTCTTAAATCACTCATCATCCCTTCTATATGTGCTTACCATGGCAATTTAGATTTATGTAAGAAAGCCAATTTGAATTGATTGCTTAAGATTTATAACATTTCTGATAGTATACGTGTTGATATCAATAGTAATGTAGAAGTAAACAAGATTATTATATTTGCTAATATTGATATATTGGGATAACAATCGATGTCGTTCATATCTTAAAGTTACATCAATATCGAAAAGCATATGAAGACTTTATATATATATATATATATAAATAGTTATGAAGATATTTAATAATTAGAAATTGAGATTTAAATCTAAAAATTTCGATTACAAGGGGCGGATTTAGTGATGGAAGAGTATCAAGCTTTTATCATGTGATGCAACATGCAGAAGAAAAAAAGTACGAAATTTTGATGAAAACAAGAAATAGTAATATAATGATGAAAGATCAGCAATTACTATAATTAAAAGAAGTAAATGATTAAAAAGAATAATTAACATGAAAGCATCTCTGTGATCACCCCATCACTTTAGGAGGTTCTTAATTGTACAGAAACCATTTCTCAGCCCACCATATTGGCACATTGAACCAAAAGAAATTTAATACGTGTTATGTTCTGTGTTTTTAAATTAATTATGTAAATATAAATATAAATAATTAAATATGTCAAAATCTTAAATATGTATAGAATATGGATTGTGTCATAGTTATTACATAATTCTCGTATCTGTATTTTAAAATTACCATATCTACGATTTTATACCCAAATACTTGAGACAAGGGAAATCGGATGCCTCCACCCTGTAGAAAATATCAATCTTTCCAATATTCTTATTCTTTCTTCTACGGATGCAAGGGCAAGTTCACACTAGAGAAACAAAAGGAAGTAGGAAGAGAGTCTCTTTCAAAAGCTCTTCTCCGGCCATTTGGAATCCCAACAAAATTTAAGAACTATAACTTCCAAACCCAAACCCCATTTTTTTTTTCTTTTGTTCTTTTCACAATAAAAATGTATATAGTATCAAATAACTTTTGCTTTTGAATTGTTCATGACTTTCCCTTAGATTCTAAGGCATCCTATAGATTGGAAAGAAAAAAAAAAAAAGTAGTGTGAATGGAATGAGACTTGCGTCCTCCTAAAGTTAATCAAACAATTCCTTAGGAGGGTGAAGGAGAGTTTATACCCAAAGTTAATTGTTTCATTCCCCACTTTACAGGTCTTAATGATGTGGATTTTGAAGGATGCTTTAAAAACTCCAAGATAAGTTAAAATAAGCTAAGAATCTCACCATCCTTAACCTAAGAATTTAGATGACTCTAAAGGTACTTAGGCCCCTTATTTGATGTTCTAAAGAGTAATTTTCGTATTCATGTTATATTTGTGTATTTTATTTTATCATAATCATATTTTAAGTATTTTATATTTTTATAAATTTTGATAAATTAATAATTTTTATTATATAAATTTTAATGTATGTATTCATATTGTGTTTTAATTATTTTATGTATCTCATATTCATTTAATCATATCTAAAATTATCGAGTAAAGAGATACAAAGAAAAAAAAAAGGGTGGTGCTGGAATTTTGTTTTGACACCATGGAATGAATGCTTTTTCCAAATTCCACAACGAAAGTAAATAGAGGCCAAGCATTACATGTTACCTAAAAGGAAAAGGAACAAGCAAGACCATGGAAATAATCTGTAGAATTTCCTGCAAAGGAAACAATGTCATAGGCTACATGTGATGCACAGCAAAACTGTTTTGCTCAAGTTGAAACAATCAACCAACCACCACTTTTGTCTTTACTATGTGGGAGTTGGTGGTTGGAGCTCAACCAATTAATTGGAACAGTGACATAGAGTGTAGCAAAAGTGTAAAACAATTATGAGTCGTCAACGTGGTCGGTTCAATTGATTGAGTATTTGTTGGTGTCTTATTAATATTAGAGCTTAAGTGTCACCAACAATCTCACTTGATGAATAATTTGTAAATATCAATATTAATTTTTTTTGAGGTCTATGACATAATCTGATCTTGTTCTAAGTAGCCTTATCTCAACTATACTTTTTTTTTAAAAAAAAAATTTACTAGAATGTTCACTATGCCAAGTTATGGGTGCATGTTATTAGATCAAGTGGATTGGTGGTGAGATACATGCAATACTAAACAACATTATTATTAAGATATTTTTTATTTACAAATTTTGTATAAATATTTGTTATTACTTGTATGACAAAGTTTATAGAATAAATAGGCTTTACAAGGGAATTACAAGAAGTTGTAAGTTTGAGACTATCATTGCATCAAAACATTATTTTTAAATTGTTCCTAGTCAATGCTTTGTCAATATAGCTTATTATAAAGCTGTTGAAACCAGCACATGGTTATACACTTGATTATGAAGCAAGCAACTGATATCACAAGTTGAAATTTCGATAGATTTGTTCATTGCACATAACGCGGTACGTTAATGTAATTTGATATTTTACTTGGTGTTTATAACAACATTCTCATTTGATAGTTGTATAAGTGATCCCATGACTTAAGAAGGCTAGTGATCTTATATTAGAATTGCTATACTATGATTTTACAAATGGTCCTAATCATGGATGCTTCAGTCAAGTTATTTTGAGTATAACAAGAGGCATATGGCTATGCTTAAGTAGGCAAGATAAGATTAAACACCTTAAGTGGTAGAGAAAATATCTCAACTCGTCTTGATAAGGATTAGCTCAAGAAATCTTTAGTCACAGTGGAATGAAGTTCTGTAGTAGTTCTAAAGCTTATTCAAAATTTAACAACCTATCTCGATTAACATGGTTAAACTAACTGAATGAACACTAATCCACACTCAAAATCAAACTGAGATATTAAATGATGAAAGGATAATAATTATACCAAGAAATTAGACATGAATGGGTTGGTCAAACTTTATTAGTCTTTCTTAACAATTGGGGTTATGACTTATTACTAGATGACAACCATGATATACATATATAAGATTGGTTAATTAAAGAATTAATGATGAACTCAAATGATTTGATTCATATAATATGAAGTAATTAAGAATTACAATGTTGATATTTTTTGTTAATATGTTAGGGTCATGCACAAATAGAAATAACTTGTGAAAGATTAAGTTTAACTTTTGGAACTTCGGAAAAACAAAGAGAGGCAGTTGCATATACTACTAGCACAATATTTGACTACTATTAGAGGTTGAACACTTGTATAGGTGATAGTTTATGACAATCTAGCTTTGATGTTGTTGGAAATAAATCTTTAACCTTCTTGTTAGTTGTTGCAAGCTTCTTTGTTTTGTTTTTTTTTTTTTTTTATGTTGCATAACTTAATCAACATTGCTCTTACTCTGATTATACGTGATCAAAAATCACAATCATGAAATTGAAACTCAAATCTTTCATTCATAAATGAATTATCCGAGGCAATTTCTCCTTTTTCTCTACTCATCTCATATGTTTTTTTTTTTCCATCTGTCAAAAATTATAGTTTGAAAACCTGACAAACATGTGCATGTGTGATCAATGTTCCTCCATAATAAATAGGTGAACAAGACATAATTAATGAGAGAGAAAAATAATGCACCAAAATAATGAGAGGAAAATTACAAATAAAAAGTAGATGTTAATTAGTACTAATTTAAGTACTAACCTTAAAACAGAAAATAGTGAATTTTTTTATTTATGGAAAATAAGCACCAAATAAACTATTAAATATGTCAAAACTATAAATAAAAATACAAAATGTATATTAAACATGTTACGTTAAAATTGTGAAGTTTACTATAGAAGTAGACTTTCTGTTTGGGCCAGCCCTGGTCTCCATATTGCTTTGATTAGAAGTTGAGTCGCAGCAACCTCTGATTTTTGGATTAGTAGGTTTTCTTCTTGCCCCATATCAATCCTAGGCTAAATAAAAAGCCCAAAACTCTGTTAATCTTTTCTTTCCATTTTTTTTTTAACTCATTGGTTGACGGAGTTTTGAATTCATAAAATTGTTAACACAGATAGTCGGCTGTAGTTAGGGCTCGGTTGGAGCAGGGTTGCTGTAGGATGAGCCAGGGTCATCTCGGCTTCCACATTGGTCTGAATCAGCAACTGCAACTTTGAAGCCCAATTTCTAGAAGTTAACAAACCCATTGAAGCATGTTTGGAACTGGCTCAAGCGGGAAACTATGAGATATAGCCATAGAATTGATATGGTAATTTATATATTTATGTTGTATTTATATATTTTTATATATTATAATTTTATATTAATTTTTATATATTAATCATTTATATGGTATGTATTTTAATACATGGGTATATTTATATCATATTTATGTTATTTTTTTACTTTATATCATATTTTAATTATTTTTTACATCGAGCTTTACAGCTAAGGATTGAAATCTTGCTACTCTTCTAGGGGTAAAAACAAATTTGAATGCATTTATATGATTAAGAAAAATACTAGGAATTTGAACATTTGTAAATTATTTGACAGTTGAAGTAAGTTGCAAAATGTTTTTTTTTCTTACAAAGAAGAAGTTCGTTGTAAGAGAATAAAAAAATGATTACAAATATCGAGATCAAATCATAAATTTACTAGATACAATCAACTGTGTTGAATTTTGAATTAAAAAAAATACCATTTTTATTTTAATTTTGTCAAAAGTAGCATGAAAACCAATGACTGGAATCGTAATTGTTGCCTTGTGGGAAAGGTAGTCTGGCTAGGACCAAAATTATACACGCCTTGTTGACCGTTGCCATTTATGCATCGGTTTGAACATGTGTAAATTAGTTTAAAGAGTTCAAGTAGGTTACCAAATGTTCTTTTCTTTTCTTTGGATAAAAAGTAGATCTGAATGTAATCAAATGAGTTAATTTTGGATTTAAAAGATGTTTTCTTTTTATTTTGTCAAAAGTAATATGAAAACCAATAATCAAAATCATAATTTTTCATTTTTCGATTAATATTTTTATTTATTTTTTAATTTAAGATTAAGCTTATCAAAATTAATAATTATTTTTTTAAAAAAATATAATTATAAAAATTTAAATTTTAAATTTTTTAATAAATATGAATGTATCTTAACATTACGGAATCACAATTTTTGCCTTGTGGGAAAGGTAATCTACCTAGGAGAATCAAAACTTCATACACGCCTTGTTGACCGTTGACAGCGATTTCAAGGCTTCCAGACATTTTTTTTCTGGAAAAAAAATGCTTTCTTTAATCATTATAGTGAATCTTTTGGCTTCTTCTTTCTATCATGCGACTAATCAGTTTTTTTTTCTTTTGGTTTGTCTGGACAGCTAGCTAGGTTAGGTATGATATAGAGATTTTCAAAAGCATTCTACTGAATTCCGTTAGTATCATACTTACTCTTTTTCATTTTTATACAAAAGAAGTCAAAATTTAAAGAAAATTAAGAAAAAAATGTAAGTGCTGGACATTGAATTCTTTTATTGAAATCTATCTTCTAAACAAAAATAGATGAATCATTAGCTAGGTTGAACTCTGAGTTTGTATGGAGCTAATAGGTGTGCTTATATTGCATTTGTATTATTTTTATGTTATAATTATCACTAAAAAATATAAAATTTTTGAAGATGAGATGAGATAACGATTAAAGAAAATATTTTTTTTATTCTGAATTTAATAGTACTGAAGGTGAATATTGTCTCAAAATTTTTTTAAAAACAGTTTTAGAGAATAACGGTTAGAGAAAATTTTCATCTTAAAGCTTTTAAAGATAATTTTTTATTTTTTGGAGATAATTATTAATCGTCATTAATTCCTCTAAATTTTGTAGTATGTGTTTAATATATTATATTTATATAAATGTTGATATATCAATGATTTGTGTTATAAATATTTCAATACATTCTTCTTTTAATTTGTCATGTTTTTGTATTATTTTTTGTGTTGTTTTATGATTTGAATACAAAATTACGTGATTTAAATTTGTACATATACACATTTTCCTTTGCCTTGATGCAGTTTCTATCTATGGGGTAAGCGTATATTATTACATTTAAAGGTTTGCAGCTTTTGATCTTTTACAGCATGGTAGTTCAGAATGGGTTTACAAGGGAATTCAACTTAAAAAACTGACAATTAAAAGAACGTGGGGAAAGCATTCCATCTTTCTTTGTTGTTGTTGTTGTTGCTGTCTGTTTTTTTTTTTTTTTAATATGTATAACATCGCAAATTAATTATAGTAAGAAGGATCCAGTAACTAAAAACTAATTCAATTTTATATATTTTTTCCATTTTTTTATAATGATTTGTATTTATCTAACTCATCTTTTTTAATTCATTCTCTATTCATATAGATCATATACATAAAATTCGAGAAAATTAAAAATGTTTAACTATTAATTTTATATAAAAACTTTCAACCGTTAAAATATAAAAAAGACAATATTTTCGATCGATTTGATATAGATTTTGGATTGATTTAAAATATTACATGAATAACAAATACAATTTTATTATTGAATTCAACTATCAGTTTGTTATAATATCATTTGTCTATAAATGTATAAAAAATATATATAATAAATTAATTTTACACTAATGTAAATTAATGATTCTCTTAATGTATTTTATTTTATATATATATATATATATGTTTTGTTGCGACCGCTGAATCTTATTCTCTTCTACCATTCTTTTGTATTTTCTAGTCTTGTGGACTATATTTTCTTCTTCGGGACAGTTCTAAATAAGCTCTCGTCTTTTTGACCATTTCATTGGCTGTCATTGTCTTTCTTCCTCTTTGTTTACCAATCAAAGCAAGCAGATGGAAAGGGAGGCAAAGGAAAAAATAATAATGATTAATTTGGAATTTGGCCAAATAATAAGGCATCATATGTTCTTTTCTTCCTTACCCTAAAAAAGAAAGAAGAAATTAGAAAAACATCAAACCACTATATGCGAAAATGCGATGCCCCAATATTTTCGTTCGAAGTATTTCCTTATGAAGGTCGATCAATGGGTCCAAACTCCCCAAAGTGCATATCGTTGATACCCATTTTATGTATGTTAAGGTCCAACACTAAAAAAACTCAAAAGCTATTTCAGCTTTAGATCATCGATCATACCCTCAAAAGGAATGACACATGTCCTGTACTACCTTGATCCCAAAAAATTTATGTGGACGAACAGTTATCACAGTTGGCTGGTGGGAAAACCGAGCAAGCAACCCCAAGATTCCATAACGTGCACCATACGTGAAAGGTATTGCATGAGATAAGCTGAAAAACCCTAAGATGACCTTTCATCATCTTCTTCCTTACTATATTACTCTTTCTATAAAACCTTTTGTTAGACTTAAATATTGGAGAACATCCCAAAACGCCCTTTTAATCTTTGTTTTCATTTCAAGCTTGTGCTTCTGTTTCCTTTTCACCTCTCAAAGTAGAGAACTGGCTATCAATCCTAAAATACCATCCCACACGAATAGATGTAAACTATATGAGTTAAAGTAGTCAGTATCACGGCAATAGGCGTATTATTTTTATTCTAGTATTAGTATGTAGAATGCCATTGTGTTT
>JAQSVH010171907.1:0-21846 GCA_029448705.1 Adansonia digitata
CATTTGATGCCACATCTTTGTATTTACCTTTGATATGATCCTTAGGCCTTCTTGACATCCTCAAAATACTTTTTCACTGGGCGACAATCACCGTCCTTTCTTACGTTCATGCTCCAAATTACCAAAAATTAGCCTAAACAAAATAAGGTGTCTACACTATTGTATTTTTCAAACTCTGGCACCTTAAATTTATGCGGAATGATGGGATTAGCGACCAGTCCTAGAGCCTTCACATCTATAATTCCAAATTTATCACTTACCTTAACAGCTCGAAGATAATTCTCTAGAGATTGATATTTATTTAAGTTTTCATTATTTTTTAAAAATCTTTTGCCCTTTCTTATTCTTCTTCTTCATTAAGATCTAGTATTATATGTATAGCGAGGGAAGAGCCTAGATTAATTAATGGTTGAGTCGATAAAATTCTCGTTGTTGGGGAATGCTATTTATGCATATTAGTAGCCTTAGTACCACCATTTAGATTACTCTCGGGGTTGGCCAGTCTTTTGCCAGCATCGATGGTGCTCGCTTGTCCTTTATCCTTAAAGCTTTAGACAACAGTTTTGTCAATTTCGCCATTTGAGATTGAAGTTCTTCATTCCTACAAGCTAAATGTTCTTGAGATTCTCTGTACATGAGTTTTAGTCACTCAATGCAAGACTGATGATCATTCTCTATGGCTTTATGGCAAGTACAAGTGTTATAACAGTGGCAAGCTGAAGATTTCATGTTTTGGGACACCTTCACTTTAGATTATTAATGGATTAAACCTTTAGAATATGTCATGACATGACATAAAGATGGATGTGAATTCATGAAGCAGAAAAAGAATTATGTTATTGAGCAAAGCAGAAAAAGAATAATTGTTATTGATGCAAAAGGAAAAGGGACAATTGGATTAGGAAATAGCTTCACCAATAGCATCTTTCATTGAAGCAAGCAAAGCCTTAAATACATATGATTACATTTAGAAATGTCTAGCATGATTACATTGTTTAATCACATGTTCTAAGAAATACAACAATTCTTATTCGTGAACTCTAGTGGGTAGGATGCTACATGCTACAGATCGAGCTGCATCCATCATATATTTGGCCTCCAACTAAACTACCTGAAATTGTTCAGTGAGATGGCAATAATGAGTTTGATAATTTTGGCATTCTTGATCAACTATTTGTTGCCATTTTTTATCCACCTGGTTTTGGCGAGCTTGAAAGGACTACTTTAAGCCTTGAACCCTGACTGTTAATGTTTGGCTCTTAACCTGATTTTCTCTCAAATCTCAAAATCGAGCTTTTAATCGTACATTCCTCCTTTGATAAGTTGAAGCGAGGGTTAGAGCTCTAACAAGCTTCTCTTTACTGTTTTTAGTCACTTCTTTCCACTGATGTAGTTTTTTTCAAGGGTGGCAATTTTTGTTATCCACTCGATTGAAGACTTACTTTAACATCATGATTTTTTGCTTTTTTGACATCCGCATAGTCATTCCTTAGACTTTCAAGATCTTTTTTGAGATGATTCTTTTCCTTATCAGCTCATTTTACCTCACCTTCACATAGATAAATATCTATCTCCAATTGACTTTTCTCCTCTTCTAGGAGGGTGATTTCTTTAGTAAGAGTTGTCTTTTCTTGTTCGAATTCCTATTTAAGCAATTCAATTTCAGAAAGGAATTCTTTATCTATAGATGCAATAGTGGACAGAGGCAAGGCATCATTGGTGCAGCGTATTTTCCATTCATTATACCCTAGGGTCACATTGCTTCCTCTCCAATGTTTTTCCATGCAATAAGTTTGTCTCCAAGCACGGAAAGCTAACTAAATTTTTAACTTATAAGCCCACCATATTCAAGGTCACATGCCTTTAGTTCTTGAACAAAATGGACAAATTACCGGCACAAAAATTATTGAAGGACCATAATAGGTGCATAGCTAGTACTTCCCCATAACCCAATGAGTGGTACACAATTGTACTCCCCACATCTGTACACAATGGTTTATGGCAAGAACCAAGTAGTCGTCCACGTCACTTTATCCCCATTAAGATTTTGAAGTTTTTAAATCCATTATTCCTTAGACTTTTTGTGAAGCCATTCTTTCTTGAGGACTTTCGAGATAGGATTATAGTCAAGGAAGAAATTGTATGGCCTCCTCTTTTCTTCCAAGCAAAGGTGGCTAACAAGCCACAGATGAAGCATAGGTGCGTATCCAATGAAACTTCTTGTCCCCCTTTTCTTGCAAAAATTAAAGGCTCGAATGGTTTTAGCGATAATAACAGGTATCGGGTTAATGTTGCAACACAATCGAGAAATGAGATATGCTACTGCCGCTTTGACATAACCTAGTGTCTTTGGGAAAATGACTAGGCCATATATAACCAAAGTGAATATATCTTGCATTTTTTTGAACATCAAAAGTATTTACCATTACCTCTTTCAAACTAGACCATGAAATGCATTGGCCATTTCCCTTCTTCTTGATGTGACCCTCAATCTAATATTTCATTGCCTCGAGGATTTGAGCCAATCTTTTTTTAAAGGTTGAAGGATTCAACGCTTTGCAGCATATCCTGTCAACCTTTGCCTTTTCAATGTTAAGTAACATGGTGTATTCATCAACTGTGGGGACTAAATCTTCATGATTGAAAATGAAGCAACGGTATGCTGGATTCCAAAATCGAGAGGCCACTTGCAATAACCCAACATCTAAACAAACTTAAAGCAAAAAAGTGATATCTCCATATCTTTTAGTGAATGATTCCTTTCCAGTACTGTCCCAATTAGTCCATATGATCCTCAGATCCTGCCAATCGCTTTGACAGTATCCTATCTTAATCCTTTCATACACTACTGAGGCATGCCTCAGTTTAAAGACGTCTCCATCTTTGCATTGTCGGCACTTTGACTAGCTCAAACTTTTTCAAAAGGCTTTAGCTCCGAAGTAGACTATTGCTCCATGACAAATATCCCTTGATGAACGCTGACCCATTAAAGCCAATTGTCCCATGATGATAGTAGTTATGATGAAATGATGCATGGTAAAAAGAAAAGCAAAAATAGAACGAGTTAGTAATCAATATGAAATAATGGGCAAAAGGTAAGAAATAGAAGGAATCACATAAATTTGCCTCTAGAATAGGCGATACAATGCCGAGGGGCAGATAAGATGATTACCAATGCTAAGGCATTAAACAGGCAACATACCAACATACCCATATTAAAATTGTCTCTTCATGAAGTAACATGATACCTTACAAAGATTAAGATTGACCATCTAAATGGTGATGCTAAGCCGTCATTTGGGTAGCATAATGGCCTATCTTGGTCAAATATGACTATTTCAAGATGGCATTGCGAGTAATGGCATTCACTTACCCTTACTCGCTAATTAAAAGAGGATTTACTGTTAATCATAATGGCATATCTTATGAAAATAAAAAGATAAATGCCAGTGTCAACATCAACCCATCATTGCCTGCGTAACTAATGGTATATAGTAGTAAAGATAAAAAATTTTTCCTCGAGTGACCTTACTCTCCAAGTTATTCTATCAGCATTCCAGTATGGTTTGACATGGTTTGGCTCGTAGGGCTCACTATATAAGCTTAAGTAGACACCTAAAAAGGTATCCGAATCACTTCTCCATCCGATAAAGATAGCCAAGGCACCTCAATCTTAGGTCCATCATGGGTTTGGTGGAATGTGTTTGACCCGGTGGATGCATTTCCCTATGTAAATGCGAAAGGTTACTCACAAGAGACATAGGTAATTTACATCCTAAAAGGTCTTTCCATGCCTATGCGGAGGGTTACTCATGAGGCGGGTGGCTCATTTCCTCCTAACAATTAGGATCCTAGCCTTAACATGGTGTTTGGCAGGAATCTAATGCAAAATGAAAGTGTACGTTGTGTGTCAGGAAAACTATCAAACCTTTTTTATTTTACTCCATATTATCATACTTATTCAAATCAATTTTCATTCAAAAAGAAGGCAATCCCTAAAAAAAGAATCATAGAATAAAGGCATAAAGAGTAAAAAATTAGAAGGCAAAGAAGAGAAGGAATTATATCTAAATAATTATGGAAATCGAAAAACCAAGGACTAAGCAAGACATAGCAAGTCATAGGCCTAACTTTATAAGTTTGTCCCCAATGGAGTCACCAAGTTGTCGATGTTTCAGATGCCTAATCTTTACGAACTTTAGATGATCCGAAGGGCCAAAGTGCACTTAACTTAAAAAATATTTTGATGTTTAACATGAAGAAGTAAAAGATCGTCGAATGAATCACTCATCTGACTTATCTTGGATGGCCACCATGAAGTGGCCATAAACTTGGAGTCACCACCAATCATTTTAAGTTAGGCATGACCAGATGCCTATTGAAAATAATACCAGAGATTCCTTATCTTGGGTTCGAGAGTTGGTTACATGCAGGGAAGGATTAACACCCCTATAATGCCTATAAATCGATACCATCTAACTATATCTTATTTGAATCTCAATTTTCTCGGTTTAATTTTTATCATTATTTAAATGTAATTCCCTTTAATGCGTGAAATTTTGTAAAGATACGAGTCTGAATTTTAATGAAAAGTTTATCACCTATGCACCTCGAAGAGGTGAGAAACATAAGGATTTTTTATGAAAACGATCTCCGGATGGGTTTTTAAGAAAAAAATCAAATATTTCATGTCTGGAACTAGAGAGATACTGACAGGAGATACCATTTTGTGATTCTGAAAATAATATTTTTAAAGCATGAATACTCGAGGTCCCTACAAAAGGAAAAATATTAGTAAGATAGAAAAGAAAATAATAAATAAATCCACAAAATAATAAACACACAAAATAGATAAAAAAATAGCGATGATTGAAATGTATCTCATAGTTGTCTTCGATTATCGATGAATAACAGAGATGACAATGTTGAGACTTAGTCAAATTCGATGGAAATTTAAGGAGAACAAGGTTTTGATGACTCGATAGGAGAAAAGCATGGATTTTAGAAAGAATATGAAGAGCAGGGTTGGAGTATCCCCTCAAAAGAATGAGGTTAAAGTATCCCCAAAAGTGAAAATTTAATATTGGATTTAAGGTAAAAGTGGGGTTAGAGTATCCCCTTAGAGTAGTGGGGTTGGAGTATCCTCGAAAATAGAAATTTGATAGTGGATTTGAGGTAAAAGTGAGGTTGGAGTATCCCCTCAGAGTAATGGGGTTGGAGTATCCTAAAAATGAAAATTTTTGATGCTTTAGAGGAACGGGTCATTTTTTGATAGGGGGATCTTTTAAAATCGAGAGCCAAAAGTTTGGCTAAAATGTTCCTCTTTTATTTAGCCTTAGTCGAAGTCTAAAGGGCTTAGGTCATGGGAATGAGTTGAGTAAATCATGAGGCATTCGAATGCCTCAATACAAGCGTTTCGAAAATTGGGTTAGAAACAGATGACAACATCACATTGTTTTCTTTTTCTGAATTCATTCCAAGCTTATCTGGAGGTCTTGAGGGGTAAACAAGGTATTGTTGGAAAGGTAACTCGATGAGGATTAATGCAAAAATATTCCACAAATCCTAGAAAATTATTTTCTAGGTGGAATTAATTTTTGAATTTTAACCTATCTTGACACTAGCAACATGTACAGGCTAAAGGTATGATGGACTTTGAAAAATCATTTTGGATTCATCTGGAACTATTAAAATGCGAATAATACCTTTTTAAAAAAGGAATTTCATGAAACTCCATGGGAAAAATATTCAAAGGATTAAAAAAATGTTGTTTGCTAGGCTGAAACAGCCCAAATATTAAACTACTTGCTAGATCTAAGGGTTCCAAATAGTGAAGATTCAAAAAATCATAACTATTTCATCCAAGATGATCCAAAGGTAAATGAGACATAATTGGAAAGGTAATTTAAAACCCTTCAAGAAAAAAATACAAAGATATTTCGAATAAATCATTTTTTATTTTTAAATAATTTTTCAAAACCAAATCACTGTGCTGCCAGAACAAAACAGGGGAGGCATTCAGTATTTTTGGTTTTTCATTGGGTTGAGCTCGAGCCATGGACGTTTGAACATTTGTAATCGAGATAAGGGGTTGAATGGGCATCACGAGTTCATTCCACAATCCTGGAGTAGTTTGGGATGATGGAACAACTCGTTGACCATACCATCATGATGGTGTTTGGCTAAGGACCAAGGATTCACATTTTTCAACTAAAGGACTTCATTTATTCTTATACTCATTCTTCCATCAGTCCAAAACTGAATACTTGCTTTGCCCCCAAGGTTGGAAAGCCAACTTCATAAAAATCTTAAGCTCATGTTATTCTCTATATGTAGGAGATAGCATGTGCTTAACTTGGGGATATTTTTTTTGAAATCGGGTTTTTTAGCATTCAAACAAGCATCTTAACACAAATAAAGTGCCACAAACATAATATAGAACATGGAGAACATATATGCACAAGCAAAGATGACATTTTTCATTGAAAAATAAAAAAATGCATGGAGATGATAGATAGACGCATGAACATACTTAGGATAAACATGTTTAAAAAAAACTTTACTAAAAATGACATTTTTATTTCATGGAACATATCAAGCTGCTAGGAAATGTATGGGCATAGTTAGGATATCTTAAGATGCATGCTTTAAACATGAGATGAAGATGTGAATGTGGAAGGAACATGGTAAGGTTACATGGACAGAGGCTGTTATGGTGATGAAAATGCAAAGGAACATGCTTAGTTAACCAAACAGCATAAAGGCACCAAGAAAAACATCAAGATCCTAAACTACCATAACCACAGCCATAAAAAATGTATGAGAGTCTTAAGATGGCTATAAAAGCATAAAAAGGGTTCACTAAGATGATGTTAATGACAAAACAGAAACTACAAAGATCAAGGTAGAGGGGATATACCAAAAAAAAACTTAAACTTCTCTTTGTCTCAAAGTAGTGGCTGTAGGCTTAATTTCTTCCTTGTCCTCTTTATTATTTAGCAAGAAAAGGATGAAAAGAGGCAGCTTTTTAGTGGTATGGTTGATGATAAGGCTTTTTAAAGATCAAAATGTGTGGAAAGTTAGGTTCTTAAAGGTTTTCCAGTAGTGGTTTAGGGTAGCTATAAGAATAGAGTATGGAGGCCAATGAAATAATGTTTTTAGGGTTGAGAATGGCTGAAGAATTTTTAGGAGTGGCTCTGGGGTATTTGGTGAGAGGCTTTCTTTTCTTTTCAGAAGAAATCCTCTTGCTAAGCTAGCCATGTCCCTCTTTATCTTCATGCTCAGCTAATGACTTTAGGAGACAAACCAAGGGCATTATTAGGTTTTCTTCTCATTGTTGGGTTTTCTTCTCTGCACAAGGAGACATCTAGGTAACATGTTCAATTTACCCCCCATTGCTATTGGTTTTGCCATGTAGGGTGGTATGCTGAAAGACTATGGTCACCTGAAATCTGAAAAGCCTAACCTGTCCTTTAATAGGCTATTATTTTCATGAAAGTGACCTTTGTTTTTTAAATATTAGGCTTTAAAACTTGTTTAAATCTAATTACGAGCCCAAAAAAGAAACCTGTTATGATTTATGATGATTCTTGATGCAAAACATGTGTTTGAACTGGATTTTGAATGGGTAATGCAAAAGCTTAAAGTTGGCTCAAAATAGCCAAAATAGCTTGCATGTATCGATACATGTCACTTCATATCGATATTCAAGGCAAATTTTATGCATGAGTATTGATACAACGATACTTGTATCGATACTAAGAGCATAAATTATTTTTAGTCTATAGACTTTGAGCCTTGTATCGATACTCCATGGACTTGTATTGATACTCATGCTTATGTATCGATACATTTCGCCAAAAATCATAACTTTAGCTACTACCAAGACTTGTATCGATACAATCATGCTAGGGATCGATACCACACCTTAGGTATCAATACCAAACCCTCATGTATCGATACTACACCTGGAAATTCAAACCTTTTGTAATGTGAAAGCCTCATGACAGTGTTTAAGCACTCATATGACCTACACATACCTTGGGTTCTTTGAGTTATCTTATCTTGGTCACAAAGAGATGAAAATTGGCTTGTGTACTCATTTGAATGACTCTTATGACACCCTGAAATTAACCATTAATGCCTCATTTTTGAATTTTTCTTTAAAGTGATCCATAAACATTTCAGGCCTTCCCTAAAAAAACTTTGTTGTTGGGCGACGTGTCCCCTAACTTTATTTCTATTTTTTTATTATTTTATCATTTTTTACCTAACTCCTAGACTACCAAAAACTGGTCGGGGAAAAATAAGGTGTCTAAAATTTTGATTGTATTTTGTATAGGGACTAAATTGCAAAGTTAGAAAATTTCAGAGACTATTTAGAAACATTTTGCACTTTAGAGTTAATAAGATATTTTTGACATTTTAAGAATATTTCAAACATTTCTATCATCTTTCAGAGAGGTGTAAAATTGTCAAAAGCTTTCCTATTTGTTCGGTTTTGTTATTAAGGTACAAAATGTATTTTTGAAAAATTTAATGACCTATTAACAATTTGTATATTTCAGATCTATCTTGATATCTATGCTACCTATAAGGGTACAGTGGTTATTTCATGTCTTTTTTGAGTCTTTTAGGTTATCGAAATACTCATACGTCGAAGGTATCCTTAAGGGTATTTTAATAATTTTTCTAAAATCAAATCTTATGTCGTCGTTGATTAGGGTACAAAATACAATTTTGAAAACTTAAGAGAACTATTACCAATTTTTGTATTTTAGATCTATCTTGATATTTATGATACCTATGGAGGGTATAGTGGTCATTTCATGTCATTTTTGGGTCATCTAGTTTATTGCAATACCATAGGTCGAAGGTATACCTTAAGGGTATTTTAGTAATTTTTCTAGAATCAAGTCCTCTGTAGTCACCGAGATGCTTTTATGCTAACGATGTATATTTTGGATAGCTTGATCATTTCATCATCATATTAGTGTCTATTAGGGTATCAGGCTACTTTCACATCGAAGGTATACCTTAAAGGCATTTTGGTAATTTTGCTAAATTCAAGTCCTAGATAGTAATCAGGATGCTTTTATGCCGAAGGTGTATATTTAGGATAGATTCATCAATTGTCATCATATTAGTGTCTATTAGGGTAAGGGATACTTTCATGTCAAAAGTTTACCCTAAGGGTATTTTGGTAATTTTATCTAAACTCGCGTCCTAGATACTAACCACGATGCTTTTATGCCAAAGGTGTATATTTAGGATAAATTCATCATTTCTTATCATCTTAGTGTCCATTAAAGTATTTGGATACTTTCATGCTGTAGGTATACCTTAGGGGTACTTTGGTAATTTTTTTAAAAATCGAGTCTTATGTAGTTACTAGGATGCTCTTATGCCAAAGGTGTACACTTAGGATAGATTTATCATTTCATGATCATTTTAGTGTTCATTAGAGTTACTGGGATGCTTTTATGTTAAAGGTATATCTTGAGGGCATTTTAATAATTTCATATTAGAACCAAGTCCTATATGATACGAGGATATTTTCATATCAAAAGTATACATTAGGGAGGGTTTGTCATATTAGACCATTAATGGATCTTAGTGTCAACACGTTTAATAAAATTGAATTTTTTAAAAAAGAATTATGGTAATGTCTTCGAGTTAAAATAGTACATAAAAATTTTCCTAATGCATGAAAAGGATTTTACGTATTATTTTAACAACGAGATGCCCTTTTCAAATAGAACGTTAGGATTTTTAATTTTCATAAAAATAAAACCTTTTGTATTCCACGAACTTTTTACCAAGGTACAAAAGATAATTTTGATTTTTTTTAAAAAATCTTTCATATTCTAGAGGTTCTCTAGTAGGATATGATAGAGAATCATAAAAAGCTTTCTTGTTCTCTTAGTTCTCTCGGAGAGTACAAAAGATATTTTGATTTTCAAAGTTATTAAAACCTAATTTTCTCATTTGAAATAATAAATTTGTTTCATAAAATTTAAAATTTGACATATGAAAATTATAATTAAATATCGAATATTGAAATTGAATAAAAATCAAAATGTAAGTTAACTCGCGATTAATACGGTATAGATTACCGGGCATTGTGAGAAGGTCGTTCTTTACTTATGATTGTAACTGACTCTCAGACCTTTAAAATGATCTCTGGTATAAGTACAAACCTGGGAGTTTGTTTTTATAGGTTTCATAATCCTTAAAATATAAACTTTGATAGGTGTCCAATCTTACCTGGCCAAAACAAGATTGGTTGCAACGCCAGAAAAATAGTTGTTTTGTAATGACTATTTAAAGTTAAGTCGAGTGAACAATTCATCATGACAACTCAGTCTCCAAGTATGAGAAATAAAGAATAATAAAATAACAATAATATGGCTCATAAAATATAAAAATGAAAAAATAAAAATATATATAGGAATAAATGGTACATCTAGCACTTTAAGTCAAGCCAGATAGGATTCGTATTTAACCATATTACGAAAATGGGATGCAGGCCTTAGGGCCAGGTATCTCTATTTTTCAGGTTTAGGTAAAGACAAAATTTTATAGAGTAGGTTGACATAGAATAGATGAGTTAAGTTATGATTCTATGTTCTGATCAGGGCTATGATTCTAGGTTAAATTTATGTTGGCCTAGACTAGTGATAATTTAGGCTTGATTTGGTTCTAGCGAAGGAAAGTTTGGTCACTTAATTCACCTTTTCGAGTTTTTAATTTAAGCCAGCTTGTTTTCTCAGATGCCTTGGTTTTCATTTCTTTTAGGAATGGAAGTAGAAGGAAAATGGGACGCCCTTTTAGGTTTTCATCCTAGAACCTTTTCAGGCATAGTATTTCCTGATGGAATCAGAATTCACAACACTAGGCAAATTGCTGTCGTCTTTTTTGGTCAAAATCTAGGTCCTTCAAAAAATACATGCTTTACCATGAATGGCCTTTCCCAATTTGGAGATTATTTTCCTCAAGCACTAGATCAGGAGGATATGTTTGAGTACTAGGTGACCTTCTCAAAACTGATGAAGATGGACCCTTTTGCTATAGGCTCTCATCATGTGCTTTTGGTACATCTGCCCATGATAAATGGCTTTCATTCTTTTTTCTTTGATGAGATTGAGCTGCTCATATTGGTTCTTGACTTATTTAGCCTCTTCAAGTTATGAGTCCATCAAGACTCTGAGTGATGGAATTCCACCTGGATAAATAGGACAGTCTTTATGCCGTAGACTAAAAAGAATAAGGTAGCACCCGTAGAAATTAGTATTGCTATGGGATAAGCATGTAATGCAAAAGGCAACTTTTCATTCCAATCTTGGTAAGTTACAATCATCTTTTTAACTATTTTCTTAATATTCTTATTGGCTGCTTCAACTGTCCCATTCATTTTTTTATTGGTATAAGATGAATTTTAATGCTAGATTTTGATCTGAGAGCAAACTGCTTGTATCATTTTGTTTTTCAGGTTACATGCATTATCAATAATGATTTGCTTGAAAAGGTCATATTACAATTGATATCCCATTTCACAAATTTGCATACAATAGCTTTGGTGACATTGGCATATGAAGTTGCTTTCACCAACTTGGTGAAATAATCGATAGTAACCAAAATAAAGTGGTGCCCGTTAGAATCTTTAAAGGTAATCAGTTTGATCATGCCCATGCCCCATATAGAAAAAAGCCACGAAGCCGTCATAACAAGTAGAGATGTTGGTGGGACATGGATTTTGCCCATGTAGATTTTGCATTTATGGCATTTCCAAGCATGGTCAATGTTATCCTTTTCAAGAGTCAAACAATAGTTGTCTGATTACAAGATTTGTTTTACTATTCGATGTCCCTTAGCATGCATACTATAAATTCCTTCATGGACTTCCTAAAGAATTTGTTTGCCTTCGCAGACATCTATACACTGAAGTAGTATCTAATCTTAATTTTTCTTATGTAAAACTCCACCATACAAAATAAAGCTTATAGCCATCATCCGGATGGTTTTCTTGTCAGTTTGGGTAGCACACTTGGGGTATTTCTAATCTTAGATGTATTGAAGAATGTCATGATACCATGGCAACCTGTCCTTGTCTTCTTTGACATTTTGACAATATGCTAGAGTTGTATTAATGCTCATCTGAGTAGGAGCAACGTTCGATTCTTGATTGACTTTAAACATGGCCAAAATATGGCTAAGGCATCAGCGATTTGGTTTTCTTCTCAAGGTAAATGCCAACAGCTAATATCATAGAATTTTGTTTTGAGTTTTGAGATCAGATTCCCATAATGGATTAGTTTACCATCACACGTTTGCCATTCTCCTTTTAGTTGGTAGATGATCAGGGCTAAATAGTGTTTTGGTAGATGATAATGTTCTAAACATGTACATAAAGGTGAAAGGCAATGGAACACTATTTTAGGAATGTTTTCGGGGCTAAAGGTTGCTAGAGATTGCTAGAAATATTATTCATCCATTCATGACTAGTTTTATCCCCCTTTTAGATTCAAGGTTCAACCAATGCCTTTTAAAGACAAAGCAAGGGCATTTTTGATCTTTTGTTCATGTACAAGGGCACAGCTTTAGGAACTATGTTCAACTGCTCTGATTTCCATTGGTTCTACCATGCAAAGTAGTGGTATAGAAAGGTTGTAACAGTTTGCAAATACAGAAAAGCCAAGCATGCCCTTTAACAAGCCATATATCTCATAAAAATGACCCTTTTTATTAGCTGTTTGGGCCTTTAAAATTTTTTTAAATTCAATCATAAGCCTAAAGTCAAAGTTTGATATGATTCTGATGATTTTTTAGGGCAAAAAAAGTTTGAATCTAATTTTCATATCAACACTGCAAAGGTTAAAAAATGGCTTGAATTAGGCAAAAATGCCTTAATGTATCAACACAAAACACTTTCTATCGATACACAAGGCAATTTTTACCCATGAGATCGGTACAATAAAGTATGTATCGATATCAAAAGTAAAAAATTGTTTCCAATCTTGAAACTTAGAGGCAAGTATCAATAGTTCAAGGTTTTGCATCGATACTCTTGCTTATGTATCGATACATTTGGCCAAAAATCATAACTTTAGCTACTGCCAAGGCTTATATTGATAAAAACACACAAGTATCGAGACCACACCTTAGTATCGATAGCAAATCCTTTTGTATCAATGATACATGTGAAAATTTGAATTTTTAGTGACGTGAAAGCTTTGTCTCAATACTTATGCACCATCGTGACTTGCAAGTACCTTAGGCTCTTTAAAAACCTCAGTTTGGTCACAAACAATGGGAAATTGACATGTGCTCATCTAAATGACTTTAGTGACACCCCAAGGCCTTTGATGCCTCATTTTTATTTCTTTAATATGACCCATAAGCATTTTAGTCCTTTCTAAAAAAATTTTCACCTAACATCGTGTCATTTAATTATTCCTGGCGACATAACACTAAACACTTATCCCCATTTTTATTTTTATTTTATTTTTATCATCTTTTGATTATGCCTTAGGTTGCTAGAAATTGGCCTGAATAAAATGAAGGTGCCTATAGAATTATTTTGAGCTAGTGGAAGAACCAAATGGACATATATAATTAGGTTCTAATAATCTATGTATTAATTATTCTATACATAATTATTAATATCAGAGTCATACCACTAAAGACTTGAGACTAAACTCTTAATTGTAGACAACCCATTTTATTAGACCCATAATTGAAGGCATCAGAGGCCATCATCTAAGACATTGGAGGTCATCATCTTGGCATCCTTAGAGTTATATGAATGAGCTCAGGTCAATTTCCCATCATTTTTTACCAAATTAAGGCAGTTTAGAAAGCCAAAGGTACCGTACGTCATATTGGTGCATAGGTATTGATACAAAGCTCTTACACCATTAAAAATTCAAATTTTCATATGTAATATTGATATAGGAAGGTTTAGTATTGAACCTAAGTTATGGTATCGATACTTAATATGTTTGCATCGATACAAGCCTTGGTAGTAGCTAACATTGTAATTCTTGGCCAAATGTATTGATATTCCAGCAAGAGTATCGATATAAGCCCATAAAGTATCAATACATACCTCAAAGTCTCGAGACTGAAAATATTTTTTTGCTCTTAGTATCGATATATGCTTCATTGTATCGATACTCATGGGCAAAATTTGCCTTATACATCAATACAAAATGTTTTGTATTGATATACCCAGGCATTTTTTTTCTAGTTTGAGCCTTTTCTTCAGCCTTTGCACCACTGATTCAAAAATCTGGCTCGAACATCTTTCTTACACCAAAAATCATCAAATAATACCAAGCTTCAGCTTTGGACTTGTGATTGTATTTAAACAAAATTTTAAGGCCCAAATAGCTAGACAAGGGATAATTTATGACATTATGCAAATTGCTAAAGGGTAAGGCTAATTTTTCTCAATGCTCAGCTGCATAAAGTGGCCTTGATCCATTGCATCTGTTAAGTAAACCAATGAGTTTGCATAGCAGCTGAGCATAGTACCTTATCTCTGCATGAGGTACACGCACCAAAACCCTATAATGGCCTTGCTTTTTGCATTCTTTGTCTTCATATTCACTTAGATATATATGCCAACTTTGGGTCAATTAAAAGAGAAATAGAGAGAGCAAAAAAACCCTACCACACAAACATTCTCAGTAGAGAAAGCACTCATTTTCATACATTCTCTCAATATTCCCAACCACTAAAAACCAAAAAAACTTGTCTCTGTTCTCGTAGCTCTATAAAACTACCATTAAGAACCCTTTTAAAACAATCTATTCTACTCATCTCTCCTCTTAAAACTGCTCTATCAACACTAACTAAAAAAATCCTTCTTTTCATCACTTTCTTGCTGTTCAACATCAAAAAGAAGGAATAACGTAAGTTTAAAGTTGCTGCTCAGAGAAAAAAGCTGAAGCTTGCGGTATACTTTCCCCTTGCTTTACTTATGTTTTTTCTTTTCTTTAGCATTTACATAATCCTAGTGACCCTTTTTATGTTGTCATGACACTTCTAGGATTCTCATGCATTATATGGCCTTAGTTATGGTAGTGATGTTTGTTTTAATGCCTTGATGTTGCTTGGATGGTTAAACATGCCATGTTTTATTTTTACCATCACAACAATCCCTATCTATGCATTTTTGTCATGTTTTAACCACCTTCATATGTTTAACTCATACTTATATGTTCATCTTAACATGTTTTAAAGCATATTAATGTATATATATATTTTTTGCATTTTGGTAGGTTTCATGAAATAAAAGTCTCATCTTGAAAATTCCAACATGCTTTCTTTTGGTTAACAAATGTTCATACCATCATACATGACTTGATTCTACATGTCATTTATAAGGGTCACATTCTCATGCATCTTACTTGTCATCATCTTGTTAAAAAAATCATCTTTTTTGCTTAAATGTGTTATATATGTTCATCTTCATCCATACCATATTTTATTCTTAACATGTTTGCTTGCCAACTACAAAAATCTGATTTAGAAAATATCCCCTAAGTTAAATCTTTGTTACCTCCCATAAATGGAGAGTAACATAGATTTAAGGTTTTCATAAAATTGGTCCGCCAATATTAGGAATAAATCAAGTTTTCTATGTCTAGATTCATGGTCAGATGAAGTTACAAGTTTTGGTTTCCAAAATAAAAGCCTTTTACTTATTTTAAAATGCTTAAGCCTTGATCTAGAGCTTATTGCCCTCACATATGGCATGGCTAGCGGGTTATTTCATCATCCCAAACTACTTTGAGATTGTGAAATGAATTCATGATGCCTATGTGACTCTTTCTTTTCTATCATGGATGTGCTAATGTCTATGGCTTAATTTTAATCCTAAAAAAATAAAAAATACTAAAAAACTACCCCACTTCTACTTTAATAGTATCGTGTCCACCATAAAAATTATTTTTAAACCCAAGCACATTTTTTTGGAATGTTTTTATATTTTTCCTTAAAAGACCATTCTAGATAACGGAGTTCTAATTTTTTGAACCCTCACTGTCTAGGATCTTTAAAACTAGTGAACTATATTCTATTTGGGCCATTTCAGCCCACTAGATAATTTCTTTAAAATTTTTTAAGTTTGTGAAATTCTCTTTATAGAAAGGTATCTTCTGTTGATTTAACAACACTAAATGAGTTTGAAATGATCTTTGAAAGTCTACTATGCCTTTTTCCCTGCACATGCTGCTAGTGTCAAAACAAACCCAATTGCAAAAATTAATTCCACCTATAAAGCATTTTTCTAAGATTTTTGGAATATCCTTACATTAAATCTTGTTGAGTTACCTTTCCAATGGCACCTCATCCATCTTCTAGCAGCTTTGAATTTTCCCAAAATAAATTTGAGAAGGAAGACGGTGCGATGTTGTCCCCTGTTTTTGGAACTAAAATTAAACTGATTTTTGAACCACTTTTACCGAGATGTTCAAACACCTCAATGAGCATCCAAGTGACTCCCTATAGAGTCGCATAATACAATATAAGCACTCTAGGCTTGGATCAAAGCTAAGACAATAGGATAATTTTATTCAAATTCTCATGTTCTATTTTCAAAATACCTTTTTATCCAAAATATTCTATTTCTCCATAAACATCAAAAATTTCACATTTAAGGATACTCCAACCCTATTTTCTGAGGGGATATTCCAACCACACTTTTCATGTATCATCTGAGTTTTCTCTCTCCTAGATCTTTTTAGGGTCTCTGGTTAAACTTTTACATAAAATTTTCACTTTTAGGGATACTCCAACCCCACTTTAAGAGGAGATACTCCAACTACACTTTTTAAATTTCACCTAAAATCCAAATTCTTTCTTTCTAACATCCCTAAGCTTTCTAATAAAAACCTCCTCTTTATCCCTCAAGTTATCATCGAATCTGAACATGCCTCAAAGTCATCATCCTAGTTATTCTTCAATAATCGAAGATAATTACAAGATACATTTTGGTCTTTCCTCTTTTTTTTTTTGTTTTTGTGTGATTGCTTTCATGTGGTATTATTATATTCTTTTTCTTATTACTAATATGTTTCCTTTTTGTAGTGACCATTGTGCATTCATATTTTAAAATTGTTTTAAAAAATTACAAGGCAATGTTCGACGTTAATATCTCTCTAGTGCGTGATACAGAATACCTAATTTTGTAGAATTGAATCTGAAAATTATTTTCATAAAAAATCCCTAGATTCCCTACACCTTTGAGATACATGTTGATATAAATTTTCTTTCAAAACCAAGACATACAATTTACAAAAATTTCATGCATGAAATTGGATTATATTGAAATAATGATAAAGTGAAACCAATTAAACTAAAACCAAAACTAAAGTGAGATATATTTAGTAGGTACCAATTTTGAGCATCATGCGAGTGGTAATCCTTTTCCATGCGTAACCAACTCTTGAACCCAACTGATGAATCTCTAGACCATGCAGACCTCAAAATCAATGCATCAAGTTTTGTAATGTGGATCATCATTTTTAATAGGCATCCAGTCATGCCTCACCTAAAATGATTGATGGTGACTCTAAATTTATGCACACCTCATGGTTGCCATTCGAGACTAGTAGTGTTAGTGATTTGATCAACGATCTTTCTTTTTTTTCATATTATGCCTAGTTTAAATCTTGATCAAGGGATAACCTAAAGGCTCTAACCAACACAACCACTCCTTACCCTATTCTTTTAAGTCATGCACACACTTTTCGGATTGTCCAAAAAGAGGGTACATGGTGACACCAATTATATACTACAATACGTATGCTTTATAAATAGCCTTTGAGTCAAATGGCCGTGTCGTTTGTGTAATATCCTTATATGATATCCATGATCAATTTAAGGTTAAAATGTCCATTTTACCTACTAGATCACCTTATCTAAAAATTGCATTCTATTCTCTATGTGAAAATAATTGTTCACCATATTATCAATTGATACACAAATGACTGAGGCTTTATCCATTTTCACTATACCATATAATGCCCTATCAGAAGATAGCCTTAACTCTTTATAGGAGCTATGATTACATATAAGTAAAGCTGTCATCGAGTATAAGTCATCTACTTAATGAACCAGTCTACTAGCTTAGCACTTTAAGAGGTTTTAGCCTTTTGAATGTCAAAGCATGTAGGTTACACATATAAAGCTAGTTACTTATTCAGGAATAAAGTAATTACACAATGAATGTTAAAAGTGAATTAATCCATGTAAATGGACTTATTAATGGTTTAATTACACTTTGGTCTAATCCAATATATCACCACCTTTAAGTAATCTATCTATATCTCTGTTTAAGAGTCAAACCGCTCTAGATGACCAAGATAAGCCATCTCCCCAATCTCCCCAACTGGATTTAGATGACATAATAGTCTTGGCATGAGTCGATTGCTTACATTAACCCCATAGATTATGGAGTACCAATTTAGACTATGGAGTATCAATTTAGCTATGTACTTTAGAATGTTGTCTTCCCGCATATAAAGTTAATTATAAGTGACATTCTAATGTTATAAACACAAATGGTTAATAAACCATATTTGCTTACATTTACTTTAAAATGAAATCTAAATGAGGATGGAATAGCACTAACATAATGAAACCACGAATATATAAATATGAATAATTGGTTCAAATTAACGAAATACATCAAATATCTTTCACCTTTAGGGCATTCCTAACAATCTCTCACTTACCCTAATAGAGTAAATTAGTTATGTCTCTCATCCTCATGCCCTTAACTTGCCTTTCAAAACTTCTAGCCACTAGAGTTTTAATAAAAGGATTAGCAACTTTTTCCTTGAACATAATTTTGCAAACTTCAATAACTCTTTTCAACATTAAGTCTCTTATAATGTGGAATATTCTATCTATATGTTTTATCCTCTTATGGTGTCTAGATTCCTTGGTATTTGCTATTACTACATAATTATCACTATAAAGTGTAATAGATTTATCCATACCAATAATTACCTTAAGGTTTTTAAGGAACTTGTAAAGCCAAGTCACTTCCTTAAACGCTTCAGAGGCAGCTACATATTCAGTTTCCATCATGGAGTCAATCGTAAAAGTTTATTTTACACTCTTCCACATATTAGTGCTTGCTTCTAGGAAAAAATGCAAACCTAAAGGTCAATTTCCTTGAATCCTTACATGTTTGGAAGTTTGAATCCATGTATCACATGGATGTTAGGTTTCTTTTGGAATATACCAAGATTTAGTTCCTTGTTCTCTTAAGATACCAAGTATATGCTTCACGACTTGCCAATGCTTGTTACCAGGGTTCAACTAGTATCGATTTACAATACCAACCATATAACAACTATCTGGTCATGTGTAAAGCATAGCGTACATGAGACTACCTACAACAAATGCATGAGGGTCTTTCTTCATGCATTCTTTTTCTTTGGATGTCTTAGGGCAATCATCGAATGAAAGAGTGAATCTTGCCATAGAAGGTTGTGAACCCTTCTTGGCATCTTGCATTGCATACCTTTCAATAATTTTGTCAACATATAAAGCTTAGGACAAAGCTATAATCTTATCCTCCAATCTCTAAAGAGAGCAAAGCTAGAACATAATTAACTTCCCATAAATCATTTATGTCAAACTATTGCGACAACCATAATTTGACTAATGACAAATTCCTTACATCATTCCCAATTAATAGTATGTTATCGGCGTATAAGACTAAAAAAAGCACTCTGCTGCTCTTTTTAATTTATTTATAAACACAAGGTTCATCAACATTTTGCTCAAATATAAAGCCCTTAATCGCTTGATCAAATGTATGGTTCCATGAGTGTGAGGCTTGCTTTAATCCATAAATAGATCTAAGTAACTTGCAAACTTTTACTTCTTAGCCTTTTTTTACAAACCTGTCTTATTACATCATATAGATGTTTTCATTAAAATGGCAACTCAAGAATACAGTCTTGATGTCCATTTACTAGATCTCATAATTGAACGTCACAGCAATGGATAGGAGAATGCAAATGGACTTTAGTAGCACAATAGGTTAAAAGGTTTCATTACAGTCGACACCAGTCTTTTACATGTATCCTTTTGCTACATTCTAGCCTTCAAGGTTTTGACATTTCCTTTAGTATTCCTTGTCTCTATAAACCTACTTACATCTTATGGGTTTTACCCCTTTGGAAAGGTTTACAAGCACCTATACTGAGATGGATTTCATAGAATCCATCTAACTGTTCATTGCCTTTTGCCAGGGTAATGCATTAACATCATTCATAGCTTTATCATAGGTGACCAAATCATTTTCATGTTCTATGGCATTAGATTGATCAATCTCACCATCATTCATAAAGAAATTAGCTTTCTAAGAAACCCTTCCACTATGAAGAAGCTCCTTACGTGGTTGACTGTTTGCTTGTTGTTCTTCTAAACTTGGAATAAAATCCAAGATCAAAATCCTTGGAGCAATTTATAGACACCTTATTTTGTCTGAGCTAATTTTTAGCAATCCGGGGCACAGACGTGAGAGAAGGCGATGTCATCCAATGAAAAAGTATTTTGAGGAGGTTAAGAAGGCCTATGGATCATATCAAAGGTAAATGCAAAGATATGGCATCAAAGGGTGTGGTCAAGGTGTCCGAGGACAAAAGATATGAGAAAATTTATAATTTTGCTTGAATGTATCGATACATGGTTCACATGTATCGATACAATGCTCTAACGTGCCAAGACCAAAATGTGCATTCTGTAAAGAAATGTATTGATAGATATCAACATGTGTCGATACAATGGTTCATAGTATCGATACATTGTTCATTGTATCAATGCACTTAAGGTTTCTGGACCAAATGTATCAATACATTTTTGCAATGTATCAATACATATATGCCATTTTCCATGATTCGGGCATTTTTGACTTATCCACCATTGATCAAAACTTCGATTTTAGCTCATTTTTTTGCATCAGAACAGATCAAAACCCGTATCAGATTACGAATTTGGACTTTAAAATTAATCAAAACATTTTTTTGAAGTAGAAATTAGATCAAAAAGGCTAATATCACATGATCAACCTACTCCTCCCTAGTTTGTTGACCAAGATCACCATCAGCCACCTTACTTGCTGAAATATCATTTCAACATTTAAACCAACCATCCTAGGTCCATCAGATTGGCAGCAAGTTGTTCCCTACAGTGACTCTATAGCCACTAAGCTGACATCACTTTGTCCCTTTTGAGAATGACCAAAATCAACTCCAAATTAGCTCCAAAATGCTGGTATAAATAGATCACTTATATCTCAGCTAAAAAATTTGAGATTCCAGCTTATTTTCAGCTTCCAAAACATATTCACACATTAAGAAAACCAAAATCCTATAACTCTTCACTTAGCACCCAAAAATAACCCCAAAATACTTACTCTTAATTGCTATACATTTTGAAAATCACCTTCATCCATACCAGAACCAAAACCTCATTTTTTTCTCTTTTTCTTGCTTATTATGAACAAAGAAAAGAGTGAACTTCAAGCCATCTCTACTGCTCCAACCATTTGGTCAAAAATTAAAGTTTTGTTGGTATACTTTCCTACTTTATCACTTTTATTTTTTATTTTTTCAGCTCTTTCATCATTTTAGTGAGCTTTCCATGTTTTTATCACCCTCTTAGGATTCTCATGAATTTTTGTGGCTTTTGGTATGGTAGTTTAGGATTTGGATGCCTTAATGCCATTTTGATGTGCAAAATACCTCATTTCATCCTCATTATTTTGATAGCTCTTACTCATGCATTTTATGCCATATCCATGCATCTTGTTATGATTAA
>JAQSVH010171917.1:8819-21839 GCA_029448705.1 Adansonia digitata
TGCTTTTTATGATCTCATAGTCATCTTCAATACCTATTCCATTCATAGTTGATTCGGTATGAGCTTGGAGTGAGCTAATTTAAACATTGGCTTTTGGCCATTGTTTGTCTCGATCTTTTTTTCCTTTGTCATTAGAGGTATCATTTTTGGTTGAGTCATTTTTCATGGCCTCATTGATCATTTAACACAGTACAACTACATTTGCAAAGTTTGTCAAGATGCTTTTTACCAACTTCTCATAATAAAGTGCTTGTAATGTGCTAACGAATCTAACAGTCATATCTTTCTCTATCAACAAAGGGTGAATCTGAATTGCCTCTTTCATCTATCTTTGAGCATACTACTTGAAGCTTTCAGTGGAACTCTTTTTCATGCTCATAAGAAAAAGGCAATTCGAAACCTAGTTAGATACAGATCCTTCCTCATCCATGATATTAACAAATAGGTTCATGTATTTATCCCACTCTTCATAAGGCTTGATTTTGGACTGATCCATCATCCTTTGGACCATCTATAGGAAAAGTGGGTAGTGTTATAGAATGTGCCTTCGATTGCAATGGCAGTAAAAGGGTTTAGTGGTTTTTTCATTTTAGTTTTTAACTTTTAGCACTACTTGGCTTTTACAAAAGTTTGACATACCTTGCTTATTGATGTCTTGGTTTCTTTGATTGTTTTCTTGACCTAACAACTTTCTCATCGATCACCGTATTCACTTTTGGCTTTGTATGGTTAGGAAGCGTATTGCTCCAATATTAGGCCTGGGCCCTTGTTTGATCTTGATCATGCCCTTTTCTAGCAAACTCTGCATTTTCTTTATGAATAAGGTGCACTTCTCAATAGAATGGCCTTTTGCCTTAGCATGGTACTCATAATAGGCATTTTTATTGTGCCATTAGAGATGTAAAGACGATCTCAAGTTCATGAATACTGGGGCCACTAGTTGGCTTGCTAGTAATCAAGAACAGATTTTTTGTATGAGTATGGGAATGGATTAGAATGTTCACTTTCTTAGGGTGCTTGTTGACTATTAGGAGGTCTTGCATAGTTTGAGTTTGTGTATTTTGATCAGTGTTTTAAGTGGGATTCAATGCGAAGCTCATTATCAAGGCAAACCCATTAGAATAGATTGGTTGTGGCATTAGTGAGTAAGGGTTAGGGTACAACATGTTTGGAAAACACATACCTTATGTCGGACTTTTGCTAATAGCATTCACTTGATTCTTTTTATCCTTGGTGATTAACTTTTTGGTTGATCTGGATGATTTTCTTCTTGATATCTTGTCACTTTTTATGGTGTTACCAATCATTTCACTTGATATAACCATGTCTGTAAAGTTCTTCATGACATTTCCCGTAAGTTTCTTGGTTATATTTTTTTCTATAAGTTTCCCATAAATTTATATTTTTTACTGTATTATCGAGTTTTATAGGATACTGCTGATTCTAGTCCATTTATTTTATTTAAAACATGTAATTGTAAACCTTTTTTCTTAAATCCTTGATAAAAAGGTAAAAGTCAAGTTTCATTCAAATTAATCACTTTGACTGATAGTTTTTACGTATATTATAAGTAAAAAAGTGGTAGGAACTAAAATGAACACATTGTAGGGGTTTCAAAAGGCATTGATGAACATGACCATCATTTCTTTCTCAGTTATAGAATGGTGAACTTGAGTAACTTCTTCTCTCCACCTTTGAGCATATTACCTGAAGGTCTTGGAGGCTTTCTTTTCCATATTCATGAAAGAGAGACGATCTGGGGCCCAATCAAATACATGCTTATATTAATCAAGGAAAGTGTGGGCTAAATCTGCCAATGTCTAAATTCTTACATGATCAAGCTATATATACAGGATGGCTATGCTAGTTAAGCTATGCTAGAATTAGTGAATTAATAACTTCTCATTCTCCTCATATCCATCCATCTTGTTGCAGTACATGCAAAAATGGGCAGGGAGTCTATAGTACTATTATTTTTTTCAAAATTCGGCATCTTGAATTTAAAAGGGATGATGAGTTCGAAAACTAGCCCCATAGATATGGTATCTATTATCCTAAATTTGTCATTACCTTTGATAGCCTGAAGGCGTTTTTCTAGTGACTGATACTTGTTTTAAGTCTTTATCAGTTTCTAAAGATCTTTTCACTTTTTCTTGCTCCATTTGTTCATCAAGATCTTGGACTGTAGGTCTTATCAGTGAAAAGCCCACATCTTAAAATCTTTGAACCTAATGGGTGCCGTTGTTGGGTTAATGTAAATGAATGGCTAATCTAGTGGGATTAGTGCTACTAGAAGATGTTCATGTGATGCCCCTTCATGAGCATTGGTGCCTTTAGTGCTACTATTTAAGTTTCTCTGGGGATTGACTAGTTCTTTTCTCACATTGACGGTGCTTGTTTGCCTTTTTTCCTTTAGATCTTAGGATAATAGCTTAGTTATTCTACAATCTGAGCTTTGAGTTCCTCATTCTTACGGAGTGGCTGCTCTTGAGACTCCCTGTGCATGAGTTCTAATTGTTCAATACAGGCTTGGTGGTTATTTTCTGTGGCCCTTCAATGTCTACCGGAGTTACATTAGTGATGAATGATGGTTTCCATGTTTCAAAGCACTTTGCACTGTAGATCATTGTCGAATTATACTTTTAGTATGTGCCATGAGTATGTTTGATGAGATAATGGTAAGCATGTAGTCATGATAGTAAATGACTATTAACATGAATGAATAAGGCAATAAAGAATTACGTCAATTATGCAAATACAATAGGGACAATTGGATTATAAGAAAGCTTCACTAATAATATATTTCATAAGCCATAAAATAGTTTGATTACATATGATCACAGATGTTTACATTCAAAAAAGCCTAACACAATTACATTGCTTGATCATGTATTCCAAGAAATACAATAGCCTTTGTTCATGGTCTCCGGTGGGTGCAATATCTCATTTCAAAGGCCTTGTTGCCTCAATCATGTCATATAACTCTACTTGGGCTACTTGAATGTGAGATGACCATCTGGTCCTAATAGTTCTAACATGCATGCTATTCTTGCTCTCATAGCTTCAAGGCTTTCATTAGGTCCTTAATATGGTTATGATGAATTTGCAAAGACTATTCCAACTTTTAAATTCTGATTATTCAAACTTCATGCTTGACCTTATTTGCTTTAAAATCTAGCACCTCAGCTTGTAAATATCTATTTTTCATTTGGTAAGTTGATGAGAGGGCATAGGCTCTAATAAGCTTCTCTTTATTAACCTTGGCTTATTCTTTCCATTGATGTAGCCCCTTTTCAAGGGTAGCAACTTCTACCTCCAACTCAGCTGATGATTTACCAAGCTGCTGAGACTTGCTTGCTTTACTAAGTGCCATGTAGTCTTTCATTAGACTCTCAAGATCCTTCAACCTAGTTCATTTCGCCATCCTAGAGATAGATGTCCATTTCTAGCTGACTCTTTTCTTTCTTCAAAAAGGTGATTTCCTTAGTGAAGATTACCTTTTCTTGCTCAAATTTACACTTAAGCAATTAGATCTCAAAGGAACATTCACCATTTGGTACTTATTCAACATCAGATAGAGGTAAAGCATCATTAATGCAATATATTTTCCACTCATCAGATCTCGGAGTTATACTAGTTCCTTTTAATACTTCTTCATCCAAGAGGTTTGCCTCTAAGCATGAATGGTTAGCTAAACTTTTGACTTGTATTCACGCTCACCATAATGAAAGTCCTAATGCTCAAGATCTTAAACGAAAAAGATAAATTGTTGACACTAAAATTATCATAGGACTAGGATAATAGCATGGCTAGTGCTTTCCTATAATCCTATAAGTGGCACGTAACTGTAATCTCCACATTAGTATATGATTATCGGGATGAAAACAAAGAGGCCTTCCATGCCACTTTTCCCCCTTTGTGATTCTAGAATTTTTGGACCCATTGCTCCTTGAACTTGTTTTAAGGCCATTCTTTCTCGAAGATCTTGTAGATAGGGCTAAAATTAAGCAAGAAATTGTATAACATTCTTTTCTCTTCAAAGCAAAAGTTGCTAACAAGTTAAATGTGAAGAAGTAAGGCATATCCAATGAATCAACCCATACTTGTTTTCTTACAAAAATTAAAGGCTTGAATGGTTTTGATAACAATAGAAGGTGTGGGGTTGATATTGCAGCATAATCAGGAAAAGAAGTTTGCTACCATTGCCTCCATGTATCCTAGGTCTTTAAGAATATGATCAACTCGTATATTGCCAAAGCATAGACATCTTGAATTTTCTTTCTATTGAGGGTGCTTGCCATCACTTCTTTTAGACTAGTCCAAAAGATACACTCGCTATTCCCTTTTGTCTTGATATGGCTTCAGTCCATGACTCCATGGCTCTAAGGATTTATGTGCCTTTTCTTAAAAGTTAGAGGTTGTGTTAATTTGCAATGTACCTTATCGAATTTAGTCCTTTCAATATTGAGCAATGTCGTGTATTTGTTGATAGTCTCGAATGAAAGTGAAACATCAGTATGATAGGTTCCAAAACTGAGATGCTGCTCAAAATAGGCCATCATCCAAATGGATTTAGAGTAAGAGGGCCATGTATTCATGAATGATTGCCTCTCCATATTATTCCAACTAGCCCATTTATACTTCAGATCTTGCCAATCATTTTGGTGGTACAATATTGAGAGGCAACCACTACAATGATTAGTAAGATCTGAAGTATTTATGGGCTAGTTCGTGTATGTCCTACATTCATGTTAATCAAACAACATGACGGCACTGTAGGAAAACTAATCAAATGCACAGTAGAATTTTAAAAATATTTTATTCTAATCATACTAAATCATGTTGTTATATATAAATAAAACCATCGTAATTAGTTGTTGAGTTGTGAATTTAAAGATGCCATCCAAGAATTCCTAGATCCGTATGAATTAACCGAGTAGCCTTTTCTATTATTCTCCAAATCCCACATGGTGAAATGTGGGGGCACTCTTTGTCTTGATCAACTATGGATTCATACGGTTTGGTTCTACTTTATGACAGCCTTGTGCCACTAGGTTTAGAATCATGAGATGTTATGATTACAAACCTTTAGATTTGGTGCCAAAGTCTAAAGAAAAACCCTAAGCATAAGGCTTTTATTTCTATCAGGTAACAAAGGTAACCCTAATTTTAATTTTAATTAAATATTTATTTTATTAATTCCATAAAAACCCATATATGCAGCCAACCCTTGTAAGGGTGCCCATTATAATTTGGCCTAAGCCCCAGTGTCCATAGACAATATTTTGGCATGAATTTATTTTATAAAATTTAGCTTGTTTAATTTGAATACTAATAAATTTTGATTAAACTGTTAATTTTATTTAGCTTGATAATTTTCCATAAGTCTAATTCTAATTCGAAATAAAATCATGGCAATTTTATTCGAATAGAGTAATTATGTACTAATTATCAAAATATAATTAACTATAATAAAATAATTAATTTAATCATAAGTTAAACTTAATAAATAAAAATAATTTTTCTTAATTTATTTAGAATATTTTTCATATTTAATTTATAAATAAATATTTAAGCAAGGCTTAGTAGATATTAAATTAATTATAAAAATAATTAATTAAATTAATTCCTATAAGATAAATATAATTAATTTAACTTACAAATTCTTGTCTAAATAAATATATATTCTAAATAAACAACACCAAGAAAACATTTTATTTATTTACTGATGAAAATGCCTACCTTCTAAAGTGAACAAATCTAGTAATGAAACTTGAATAATTTTGGGCTAGGCATGATTAGACGCCTATTAAAAATGATGTTTCGAGTAATGAAACTTGAATCATCAATTTCAAGGTCTACAAGGTCTAGAGATTTGTTAGTTGGGTTTGAGAGCTAGTTACGCATGGTGAAGGATTAGCATGCCATGACGCTTGAAATCGATATCATCTAGCCATATCTTACTTAGGTTTTGGTTTTTTTTGGTTTTGTCTTATCATTGTTTTGATATATAATCCCCTTTTAATGCATAACTTTTGTGTAAAAAATTGTAATTTGAGTTTTTAACAAAAAATTACACGACATATGCAGCCAAAAGATGCAAGAAACATAATGATTTTTGATAAAATGATTTTTGGATTTAATTTTAAAAGGCAAATATTCCATGTCAAGTACTGGAGAGATACTAACATGGAACATTGCCTTGTAGTTTTCAAATTTGAAATATGAATGCAAAATAAACACACAAAAGGGAAATGTGTTAGGAAGCAAAAAAGACTATAATAACTTTACGTAAAAATAAACACACAAAAGCATAAAAAAAGGGATGGTCGAAATTACCTTGTAATTGTCTTCAATTTTTTGAAATAACTAGAATGATAATTTTGAGATACGTTTGGACTCAATGGCCATCTAAGGTAAGAAAAAAAAGTTCTGGTTAAAAGACCCAAGAAAGTTTGGGAAAGAAAAGATTTTTGCTCCAAGTAAAAAGAATGGTTGGACTATTCTTTAGAAGTCGGGGTTGGAGTATCACCAATGGTAAAGGTTTTTAATCTTTTTTGTAATGGGGCTTTAGATATAAAGTTCGGTGACATCTAAGAGAGAAAATTTAGGTTATCAAGTGAAAAATGGGATTGGAGTATCCCTTGTAGTGAAAGTTTAATGATTTTTGGAATTTGAATGAAGTTTGTAAAAATGAGATTGGAGTATCCCCTTAGAGTATCAGCAGAGGTAATTTTTTTTTTGAAAAATGAAATACGTAGTGAAAAAAGTACTTTAAAATTAAAGTCGCTCATTTGAGTGAGAGATAAAACTTCTTTTTGTTTTAGCCATGATTCGAGTCTCATAGAACCTATTTTGTGATTCATGACTCCAAGAGAAGTTGTCGGACACATGTTGAGACATTTGAATGTCCTAAAAAGATGGTTTGAGAATGTTAATTTATTTTTTGAGTAGAAAAATAAGGGATAACTCATGCTATCTTCCTTCTTGAAATTATTTCACAAATTCAAAGATTCCAAGGTTCCAGCAAGGTGCCATCCGAAAGGTAACTTGATAGGGTTTAAAGTAAAAATCTTTCATATATCCTAGAAAATGGCAACTTGATAGCGATTTAAAGTCGAGGACATTTTATCATTGATAGCACATGTAGGGGAAATGGTGTGCCAGAACTTGAAAAATCACTTCAGACTCATTTAGAATCATTAAATCGCAAATGATACTTTTATGAAAAAAGAATTTCCCATAGTTTTCAGGAAAAATATTTTAAAAATGAAAGAATCGTATGATAGGCCGATATGAGCCAAACAAAATGCAAATTGATGATTCTAAGGGTTCCAAACATCATCAATTTGAAAAATCAAAACTTCCTTATCCAGAATGATCCAAGGGCAAATGAGATATTGCTGGAAAGCTAATTTGATGCCTATTAAGGGAAAACACTGAAGATTCTAGAAATATTAGTTAGGGTTTGAAAATGGTTTTTCAAGTCATGATTACAGCGTAGTTAGGACAAAAACAAGGTGTTATTTGTTTTTTCAAGTTTTTTAAGGTCAAAACTAGAGCCATGGAGATCCGAACATTCATGACATAGAGAAAAGGATGACATAGGCATTGTGAGTTCATTCCACAGTCTTGAAGTAGTTTAGGATGATGAAATAACCCATCAATCATGCCACAAACAAGGGTAGTAAACTTAAGATCAAGGCCCAACACTTGAGAAAGTATTTCCATGTCATTAAACAAATGGTGGACAACTTTTTAAAACATCAAAGACATGATTTTTATGCTATTTAACCACAACAAACATCATTAAGCTTTATGGAACATCTAAACAACTTAAAATATCTCAAATATTATGCATGGAAGATTGTGGAAAATGCCAAGAATCAATGAAATAGTGACGGTTCTAAGATAAGTCATGAAAAATGTAACTTTTTGGCATTTAAACAACATCAAGGCTTCAACAATTTAAGATATCACCAAACTAAACTCAAAGATGCATGCTTTCCTAATAAGGTCATGGCTTTATGAGTATTGGTTGGCTAGAATGACATGAGAAATATATGAATGCAAAGAATAGAGGAGAAAAGTGCAGAAAATATACTAACAGAGCTTGCAAAACTCTTTTTTGATTGTATCCTCAAAGCTATAACTTTTATGTTCCTATGGTTTTTTCTTGTTTTCTAGTTTTAGCTCCCCATTTTCCTTTTATTTGCTATAGATAATCAGAAAAAAGTAGCCAAGATAAGCTTGTTGGTATCATAATGGAGGAGGGAGAGTTTGATGGTAAAATAGAGTAAAAAATAAAGGTTATGGAAGGGTTTTGGATATTGCTTGGGAAAGCTAATGTAAACTAAGTTCTTTGAAAGTAAAGTCCCTTGAATGTATTATCTGCTGAGCCAAAATTAGCTCTTTAGCCAATTAAGGAGCCAAAAATGAAGCCATTATTTGGTTTTCCTTATGCACAAAAGGGATAGCTCTAGATACTATTGTAGCTATCTTTATTTCTATTAGTTCTAAAAAGCATAGTGGTGGAGCAAAGGGGCTGCAGTAGCCTATTAATGAGGAATAGCCAAGTATGCCTTTACACAAACTATGCATTTCATGAAAATGTCCCATTTTCTAGTTATTTTGGGTCTTAAAAATTTATTTGATCTAATCCTAAATCTAATAATAAGGCTTGTTATGAATTTTGGATGATTTTTGGTGCAAACCCTAAGGTTGTAAGAGCTAAAAAATGCCACAAACTAGGTAGTTTTGCTTGAATGTATCCATACATTGCTATTGCATCAACATATTTGGGCAAAAAAACCTAAAATGCATTAGTACGAGAAAGATTGTATCAATAAATCCCTATAATGTATTGATATAGTTACTTATGTATTGATACTTTTTGTCCAGAATTGATTTTTAGCTACTACCAAGCATTGTATCAATACATTTGATCAATTTATCGATACATAAAGTAAATGTATCAATATAACCCCTATTTGTAACGATACAACTAGTGAAATTTTGAATTGTGATGACATAGAGACCCCGCATTATACATGAAGTCTATGTCTCGATATGTACTTGTAAAATTGTAAAATTTATGCACATTTGATTCTTTGAACCTCTTACTTAAGCTAAGAATGATAGGGAACAAATCCATGCTCATTTGAATGACCTTAATGGCATTCTGAATAATGATTTATGATGCCTTAGATGTTAGCATGGATAAAATAAGGTGTCTACAACATACAAAAGGGTGATTTTTGGAATTAAAATAAAATAGGATTAATTATAGAGATATTAGTCTCTTAGGAACTAAATTAAATAGTTCAATTAAGTTTAGAGGTCTAGGTGCAATTATATCATACACAATAATCTACACTAAAACTTGGCTATTTATTAACCTGTTTTGCTATCCCTTAATGTTGGATGTATTTGTCGCAACGTACCCCAGGGTGGATCCTCGCAGATTTATGAATGCATATGACTTAAAATATTTTATTGACTTGGAAATGTCTTCTTGACTGAGACTTTTCTTTGGCGTTGTGATAAGAACGAGAATGTACAGATTCTCAGCTTGTGATACAGTGAGGGGGACCATAAGATGAATCGCTTATCTTATTAGTCTCAGATGACCATCATAAAATGGCCAACGCTTGGAGTTGCCACTAATCATTTCGGGCTAGGCATGATCGTTTGCCTATTGAAACCTATGTTCTGAGTTATAAAACTCAAAACATCAATCTCGTGGTCTACGTAGTGCAAAGATTCGCCATTTGGTTTGGGAGTTGGTTACAAGCAATGAGATACAAACCTCTTCATGACGCCCAAAATCGATAGCTTACTAGCTATGTCTTATCTCGGTTTTGATTCTTTCGATCTTAACTTGTCATTATTTCGATATAACCCCTTCTAATGCATGAATCTTGTAGAAAAATCTAGGTTTTGATTAAAAGGATTTAATCTCATATACGCCCCAGATAGATGGGGAATATAAAGATTTTTGATAAAATAACCTATGGATTTTACTTTAAAAATGGAATGTTCCACTTTGGGCACTGGAGAGAGAACCACATGGAACAAAACCTTTAATTTTATTTGGAAATATTTTGAAAACATGAATGCAAATAATCATCACAAAGAAATCATGTTAGGAAGGCAATAAATAAAGTAACATAACATGAATCATTCAATGCAATGATAAATAAAAGGAATGGACTATTGGAATTTATCTCGCAATTGGTATCGATTATTTGGGAATAATCGAATCGACAAATTTCGAGATGCATTTGGGTTCCTTGATTAAACAAGATTTGTTTGACATATTTATAGAAGTCTGAGAATGAGGAAAAAAATTAATTATAGTTGGAAGATAGGGTTGGAGTATCCTTTTGGAAAGGTGGGGTTAGAGTATCCCTGTAGATGACAAATAATTTTGACAAAGGAGGATTTTTAAATCTTAACAATTTTGACAAGCGGGGTTGAAGTATCCCCTCAGAAGGTCGGGGTTGGAGTATCCCCGTGGATGACAAAACTTCATGATTTAGAAAATGGGTGAGCATTCAATGATTTTTGGCAAAAAAGATTTGTTGTGAATGAGGATGGTAAAGATGTAAAATATGTTTGTGCCTTGATATGAGCTTGCAGGAGGTTAAAGTATATTCTCGAGTTTGATCGGGGTGATATAGAGACATTAGAATGTCTCGAGATGATATTCGGGAAAACAACTCAATTTTTAATCAAAACCAAAAAACTATGGACAACATCACGCTATCTGGCTTCCCAAATATATTTTATATTGGTTTGAAGGCTTTAGAGGGTGGGTGAGATATCGTTAGAAAGGTAACTCGACAAGGACCAATCTAAAAATGTTCTCGATATCCCAAATAGTCACTTTCTAGGAAAATGAATTTTCAAGTTTGAATTGATCATGCTGCTGGTAGAGCATAAGAGGGACAATGTGTGTCAAAATTTGAAAAATCACCCCGGACTCATTTGGCATCAAAAAATTGCAAGTGATACCTTTCGGAAAAGGGAATTTCATGAATATTTTAAGAAAAATGTTTGAAAAATTTGGAAAAATCATTTAGTGGGTCTGAAAAGCCCAACCAGAATACATGTCCGGATTCCAGAGGTTTTGGATAGTTAAGATTTGAAAAATCATAAATTTCTCATCCGGAATGATCCGGGGATGAACAAAACCTCATTTTAAAGGTATTTTGGCAAGCTTTTTGAGAAAAATATCACAAAATTCACTGAAAATCGTTTTGGATTTTAAAATGATTTTTCAATTTGTAATAGCCATGCTGCCAGTAAGGAATAAGGCAAAGCAGGGGACATCTCTCATTTTTTAAGGGTCCAAACTCGAGTCATTGACATTTGAACGTCTATGACAGAAGGGAAAGAGTGGCATAAGCATCACAAGCTCATTTGCGTAGCCTCGAAGTAGTTTGGGATGATGAAACAGCCCGTTGATCATACCACTCAAGGTTTTGACTCAAGAAAAAGGCATAAACATATAGGGAATAATTGTAAAACCATTTTCATTTCAAAATCAGAAGATTTGAGCTCGTTTAACCAAGATTCCACATGTGAAAAACTTAATTTTCCCCAAGATATTTTGCTAGCTTTAAGGAAAATGCTAAGTCCATGCTAATCCTCGTTGGATGAGGTTAACATGCTTGGCTAGGGGAGTTTTTGAAAATCAATTTTTTGACAGCCATTAAACATGCATTTTGACAAAGAAAAGATAATAAACATGCAAGGGGATGGCACATAACATGAATAGGGATGCTAATTTTACTAATGGACTAGACAGCAAAAGTGTTATGCATTTTGACAAAAAAATGTTATAGATGATGAAAATGACAATGATTCATGCAAGCAAATGTATAAGTGTGCTTGAAATGTGTTAGGCTAATGATTCATACATGGATTGAGGATAACAAGATGCATGGATATAGCATAAAATGGATGAGTAAGAGATATCAAACTAATAAGGATGAAATGAGGCAATTTGCACATCAAAAGAGCATTAAAGCATCAAATTCTAAACTACCACGACCAAAAGCCATAATAATACATGATAATCCTAAGAGGGTAATGGAAACATGGGGAGCTCACTAAAATGATGGAGATGCTAAAAAATAGAAAAAATGAAAATGATAGAGTAGGAAGCTGTACCAACAAAACTTTAATTTCAACCAAATAGTTGAAGTAGCAGAGATAGCTTAAATTTCCCTCTCTTTTTTTTTTGTTTATAAGCAAGAAAAAGAGAGAAATAATGAGGTTTTGGTTCTGGTATGGACGAGGGTGATTTTTGGACTATGTAGTGGTTGAAAGTAAGTGTTCTAGGGCTGTGTTTAGGTGGTGGGTAAAGAGCTACAGGATTTTTTTATGCGTAAATATGTATTTGGAAGCTAAAACAAGCTGGAATCTACCCTTCTTTTAGTTGAGATAGAAGTGGTCCCTTTATACTAGCATTTTAGAGCCAAATTGGAGGTGTTTTTGGCCTTTTCTCAAAGGGGACAAGGTGATGTCAGCATGGTGGCTATAGGGTGGCTATAGGGAGCAACTTGCTACCAATGTGATGGGCATAGGGTGGTCGGTTTAAATGCTGAAATGCTTTTCCAACAAATAGGGTGGCTAATGGTGATATTGGTTATCAAGCTAAGGAGTAGGATGATCATGTGATATTGATTTTTTTATCCAATTTAGACTTTAAAAAATGTTATGATTAATTCAAAAGTCTAAATTCGTAATCTGATATGTGCTTTAATCTTTCCTAATGCAAAGAAATGAGTTAAAATTGAGTTTTGGATCAATGATGGATGAGTCAAAAATGGTCAGACCATGTAAATGGCCTGCATGTATCGATACATTTGGTCCAAAAATGCATGTTTTGGTCCTGGCATGGTCTAGTATTGATACATAAGGTCTTGTATCGATACAGAGGCTTATGTATCGATACATCTATATGTTGTATCGATACAAATGGGGACATTTCAAATTTTTGGCACGTTGGAG
>JAQSVH010171936.1:8701-19745 GCA_029448705.1 Adansonia digitata
ATATGGCAAAGAGCATCCCATTGTAGAACTTCGACTGCGCTGCCATTGTCTATAAGGATCCTGTTAACTTGATAGTTGCCTATAGTGGCAGAAACGATGATCAGGTCATTTCTGTGGTCAGACAAAAGGTAAGAATCTGAGTTATTGAAGTTAATCTATCAATTTGGTTGCTTGAGGCGTTTAGGGGCCATGTCTATTGCCATGACACTTTGCAGGTGGGACTTGCGTTTTAACTTGCTGGTAGCCATTTTTCTATCGGACTGATGATCATGTTTATGACACCAACATCTGATCATTTGTTAAGGGTGGCTTCTTGCTACCAGTTGGGCCAACACCTCTGGTCTTTGTTGTTTTTTTCTTTTCTAACAAACTGCTTGATTGTGCTTTTCCTTAACAGTGACTCAATTGCATTTTTTAGGTTGATGCATTCCTCTGTTATATCCCTATGTCATTATGAAAGTTGTAGTGTTTTTTAAGATCGCACTTGCTACGGTCTTCTTTCATTATAAGAAGGCCCTCAATTAGACCTTCTCGCATGATGGTGTTGGGAATTTGCGATCTAGGTGCAGTTAGAGGAGTGTAGAACTCAAACTTAGTGTGCGGTGGAGGCCATGCTCGTTTCCTATTTGGGCTATTTGGTGATGTGCCGATTTAGGCATTTTTGAGGTGTCTGTTGCTTATGTGATAGATTTGTCGATTGGCTTTCAGACCTCGATTACCTTTTTACTCTCTGTCTTAATTTTTAATTCATCGATTTGTGATTACTATTTCCTTAACTTTTGCGCATTTCTATGCCTTCTCGTAAAGCTGGTATAACTTCATGGGTTGAGTGTTAGTTAAGGCTTAGTTCAGGTATTTATGGCAATTACCTACTATAAAGGCCTAGATACCCTATTCATCATTCGAGATCTCAAACCTGTGGCAACATTAAAGTGCTTAATGTAATCATGAATTATTTCTTCATGATTCTGTTTAATCGCCATCAAACTAGCAAAGGTTCTAGCGGCTATTCGACAGCTACTAAAATAGGCAAAGAAGTGTCTACCTAGCTGGTCAAAGTTGATGATGGAACCTGGGTTCAGGGAATACCATCATGTTCGAGCTAGTCCTCAAAGTGTTGTTGGAAAGATGCAGCACTATATGGCATCTAGGATATCGCACAGATTGTGAAATGCACGGAAGTGATTTAGGTTATCGGCTAGGTCAGTCTTGCCATCATAAGTGTTAGGAGAAAGCTTAACTTTCCAAGGGACAGTCACTTCATGAATGTCGAGTGAAAGAGAATATGCTCATCAGCTAGCCATTCCCAGTTTTGCTTTTGAGGCTCTCAGAGTTATTTGATTTTCTATTTAAGGGCAGCTACCTGCTTGGCAAGGTCTAAAGGATGATGTGGCTGGTGGTGTGAACCAGTGTGGCAGGAGGTTCTAGTTGGCATATGTCATAGAGCTAGCGTGGAGCAGGAACTTTCCTCTACCATTGGGCGAGTTATACGGTCTGGCACAGTAGGCCGATCTTGAGGTCTTGTGTTTGGGATGTTTTCAGTATGTTACATCAGGCGATCAATAGGTTACATGTTTTGGCAGTTGGTTTGGGAGTTAACAAGTTGTACTAGTTGGAGTTGCGATTGTTAAATGGTAGCCAGCTGGCTGGTGATGGCTTTGAATTGGGCTTAGTAGTGGGCGTGATAGTCAAGCTGGCCAGGTGGCGACGATGAGGTTGGCAATGTTATCGCAAGGATTTATGGTGGCATAGGTGTATTCAGGTGAGTGACTGGGGGTGCTAAGGCATCCACGGGTATGTGGAGGGTATTTGTACCAACATTAGTGGCTATGAGGTGTTGCTTGGGCCTGTTGGTTGATCATGGTAGGCGACAATGGTGGCTACTAGTGAAATCAATCCTAGTAAATTCTGATAACAGGCTAGTGGTGAGTGGGTCAACCAAGAGGAGAAGGGTATGGGTATTTGAGTGTGTGACGAATTAGGGATTATAGGGGTTAATGGAGCTATGATTTGGTTTGTTGCTTTCAGTGATGGTGAAAGGTTTTGCGGAGCAGCGTTAACGTGTTGATTAGCCATGGTTCTTTTGCTTCATTCCCACAAATGACGCCAATTGTTGATGCTTTTCTTGCAAAAGGTTGACCATGACCCTGCAACACAAAAAAGGTCAGAAGGGTGTCAAAGTTAGTACTCCAAGCACTCTCCGATGGTTAAGTCAATGGATAGACCTTTTATACTTAATATGGCTAAGAAAGCTTAGAATGGAAAGATCCTAGGTTACCTTTAGAGCTTGCTTACCTTTTCATAAGCGTTGTTGGGGGGCATGTCATTAAGTGATTTGACAGGAGGACAGCTAGTACCAAGCTAGCTGTCATGCTACAGTGTCCTATGGTCGGCTTTGTCAGTCGATCGCCATTCAGTAGTTGTCAATCATGAGGTCATGCTGCTATCGAGAAGTCAAATCGATATTCGATTATGTTTTGGCAGTCGCCTGGTTGTATTGGCAACCTTTTTGGTTATGGCGACTGTGTTGGGCAACGATGAAGTATTTGGTTGATCATCCAACTAATATAATACTACTCATCTTCTTCAAGCATTTGAATCTGACTTCTATCTCTATAAGATTCCTACTAAACTTTTTTCAAATCTGAAACTTTGAACACATTAATATCTGGTTTGATTATGATAACCATGTTTGTACACCACTAGTCGAACCAAATAAATCTTTGTTTGTTTCATCCCAAATCAAACCCCATTCTTCCATCTTTATATTTTTGGTTCAATTAAATGTATGATATTATATATATATTATATTAATTATTTTATTATTCCTCTGTTGTTGGATTATAGGATCTACGGACGAAGTGCAATAATTTAGCTGGTTGTTGAAGTTGTGGAGTAGTACTGCTTTAATTTGTTGTTAATGAATTTTTTATGCTATATATATATATATCAGTGTGACAGGACTTGTACTATTGTTATTTACTTAAATTAAGTTAAATAAAATTGAATTATGATTGTATTTTGAATTTGGATAATCAAAGTTTGATCATATTGCATTTAGTATGTATATAATTTAGGCTGATTGTGAAGGTTTCATAGCACTAGCATGCATGCATGGAAGGTTTCTTTGAGCCTTCATCGTCTCATCTCATTCTTATCTGATACAATATTATTATATTAATAGAAAATATATTTACTTTTACTTTTAATTTTAATTTTGATTTTAAAATATTAATACAAAATAAATGAATGAATCAAATCAGGCAGCATTAATACGAAGCTTAGGTTTTCATGTGTTAACCAAGTGCGGCCGGGCATAGAGAAATCTCTTTTCTTTAATTGGAATAGAAATCTTTTTTTAGCTCAATCAAAATTAGAATATATATATTCCACTGGAAGCAAATTGCAAACTCAAGGATAGACATAATCCCCGGAACATACGCTTAAAAAAGAGCTAGAGATACACAGCACAATACCTACACCAGTCGTAATTAATTACAACACTTCATTAAGCAAACACCCCAAAACTCGAAGGCATGGATGATATGAGGTTGGTTTTTGGATTGGTGAAGTTTGTAGGTTACGGATGATATAAGGTATTGGTTTTTTGTTTTCATTGTTTTATCTTAGATTGCTTTTGACGGGATTGGTGGAGTTGTTTTGTATTGAAAGTTGAGTCTTTTAGTGTTTGTCATTTCTATTCAATGGACTATGTTTGAACTTTAGGGTTTCTTAATAATTTCCTTATGGCTGAGCAAAAAAAAATCAACCGCTGATCTTATACCATCGGTACCCGGCAAAGAATGGTTCTAATTTACCAAAACCCAGTTTTTGCAAAGGAGACAACAAAGGTGTTAGCATCCCTAAAAATGTGGAAATAAATCCACCAATTCAATCAAGGTAACAATCGCTTTCATAGAATATCCTTTGTTCCTTCGAGGGCCTTTTCTCCTTTTTGCTTACCCACGATATCGCAAATCTTGAATTCGATTCATCATGGGCTCCTCTTTATTGCTCCAACGTGACACTGAGAAGAGCTGTAACACAGATTTGATTGCCATAACCTCAACTACATTTGATTCAAGAATACCAAGAAGTTCGAAAAATTTTCTACGGATCTACCCATTTGAATCCCATTATCACGCTCCCAAACCTGAGAATGGAGTTGCAGGCTTAGCTATTACGTTTAAAAGACTATTAGTCTTAAGCTATTTGATAAAGGTAGTGAGTTTGTAACGCCAAAATTCTAAGGATTAACAATGATCTCTCACATCAAAATCACCCAATGATAGAACGGCTACTCCTTAATATCTGTAAGGAAATTATAATCGATGAAGTGAGTATAAAATTTTTAGTAAGTATTACACTGCCTTAACCACTCGGGTTATCATATAGAATATACGTATAAAATCACCTAAAAACTTTGGCCAAATGATAAATTTGGTCATAATACTCATACTAGAATCACAACTTCATTACTCTATATTCATTAAAAATTCAAATTCCAATAATCAAACATTTCATATTTAAATAAAGAGATAAGGTAATGGGAATGGCTACGATCACATATTTAAATTCATTTATAGATTCATAAGCAAATTCAGATTTAGATCAAAATTTGGGCTATGATTGCTTTCATCCTAGTGACATGGTCTGCATTCATAATATGACCTTAAAGAGGATATGTAAATGCTATGCACCATTGTATTCATCTCCAATGGTAGGATCCAAAATGCAGCTATGTTAAATAACACTAGACTAGACCACTTTCACCTTAGCGGCAAGGTTCACAGTCATAATTTGACCTTAAAGAGGTTAAGTATAATGCTAACAAATAGTGCCATTGTATTTATCTCTAATGGCAAGGTCCAAAACTTAGCCAAATTCAAATTCAAAACCAATAACCACCCAACCAAATTCACATTTATTCTTCACAATTATAGTCATATAAAAAATTTTTCTCAATGTAAGGCAAATTCAGGGCACTATCAAATAATCAATTCACAAAATTCAAATCATTATCGTATTCAAAAGTACTATTCAAAATAATCCAATGAATGCCTATTTTCACATTAAACATAATATATCCATATATTTTATAAAATAGTAAGAGATTCGGTAAGTTACATGCTTGGTAACTTGAGTCTATCAAGCACAAAATCTAGTCGAAGTGTACTTTAAAGATCTACAATCCATATAAATCGTAATTACCATAAGACACATTAATACAATATTTTTATGCAAAGCTTTTAGTGATTTCTTCAAATTAAACTAATACTAATTTGCTTTGCTTTGCTTACTTAAAATAGTTACATTCATTCCCCAAAGCTTATTTAAACCGTAATTATTCATTTACCAATACCTTTCTAATACTAAGAAAATTACTCAGAACCATAATAAGAAGCAAAGAACCTTGCAAAAAAAAAATCATTTTATTATTATTATTATTATTATTATTATTACTACTACTACTACTACTTTTCACAAAATCAAAATTTTATCATATTATACATTTTTGAAAAATTAAATAAAATCATATAGTTAAAAATTCTAACAAATTATAGCAAAATATATCAAATATAAACCAAGATTAATTTTTCAATGAATCAAATTAATTTTTATAAGTTTCCTAAAATCTTAAAAATATGTTTATTTAGTCTAATTTGAGACCTCATAACTCATAGCTTAAATTGAACCTAGGGATGTATCTTATGCCAAAATAAAGCCTAATCATTATATTTCAATAAACAAATTCAAATTTAAAACTATGATGGGTGAAAGAACAAAATTTTTGGATAGCTAAAATTTGGCCCGCGTCATTGTGATACCTAGATTTTTGAGTTTCTGTGGTCATTTGGCTTCTTTTTGGCTTTTGTTTCTTTTAATACATAAATGCCTAGATCAAGATAATGAAACCATCTTAAAGTTCATATTTCATACTATAAATTTTACCCATAATCAACTAAATTCGGTGCTGGATGATGAATTTCCTAAAGCCTAAAATAGGTGGTTCATAACTATTAAACCATAATCTAAATTATCATATTTTGCAATCTGCCTAACTAAATGAACTCAAACTTGTTCCATTGGAATCCTAAGGTTGAAATCTTTCTAAAACTGGTATCGCATGTCAAAAAATTTGCTGCAAAAGTCGTCAGCCATAGATTAAGCTTAAGGTTTTTCATAGTGTTTTTTTTCTAGCATGATTGTAACTAAGACAAAAAGTGTTGATAATAGATTTCTAGATGATGGCAAGTTCCAAAATATTGCTTCACCTCGAATTTCTAGAAATTTCTTCTCCTTTTACTCTTCTCTTTCTTTTTTTTGCTCTAAAATAAAAGAAAAAAATCCTATTAACCTTTTTTTATTTTTGCATATAAACCCTCTAATATTTATATTTTCACTTAAGCCCCTCATGCAAAATAAAAAACATTATGGGTGTTACATCATTCTTCCTATAAAAAAGTTTTGTCTTCAAAATTTCACCTACCTTGAATTTCAAATAGCTATGGATATCTAATCTTAACTTCATCTTCAAGCTCCTAAGTCTTATCTCTTTCTCAATGATTAGCTCATTGAACCTTAATATATCGGATAATAAGTCTCTTTAGAACTTGTTTTTTTTTTCTTTCCACAATTCGAATTGGTCTTCTATCATAAGATAAATCATCACAGATTTGCATAGGAGTAAATTTAATTGCATGACTCGAGTCTAGTTCATACTTCCTTAGCATGGACACATGAAATACATTATGCACACTCGCCAAAAATAGTGGTAAAGCAATCCTATATGCCATATTTCCAACTCTTTCTAACAATTCAAATAGGCTAATAAATCTAGAACTTAGCTTCCAATGAAACCCGAATCGCATCACACCTTTTATTGGCAATATTTTCAAGAACACATGATTACCTATTTGAAACTCTAAGTCTTATCTTCTATGATCTGCATAACTTTTTTTTGTCTATTTTAAGCTACTTGGAGTCATTCTTTAATCAGCAAAATTTTATCATAGCTTGTTGTACAAAATCAAGACTTATGAGCTTTCTTTCTCCAATTTCATCCTAACAAATTGGTTACTTACACCTTCTTCCCTACAAAGCCTCAAAAGGTGCCATTTAAATGCTAGCTTCATAACTATTACTATAGGCAAATTCCACCATGTAACAGTATTCCTCATAAGGGCTGCTTATATAAATGGTAGAAGTTCCTAACATGTCCTCAAGGATCTAAATAGTCATTCTAGATTGGCCATCAGTTTACGGATGGAAAACAATGGTAAACTTAGTTTTCTTCTTGCACACATTTCTCCAAAATTATGACACCAAGTGCGTATCCCTGTGTGACACTATTATAATTAACTACTTTGACATACAGTTTTGCTAGCTACTCCAACAAAAATTCAATTTTGACAGTAATAAAGTGAGCAGACTTAGTTAATCTATTGATAGTCACCACTATAAATCATTTCCCTTAGGACTTCTTGGTAATCCTAAAACAAAATCCTATTTCTATTCAAAATAAGCAGAGTTTGTAGCTTCCTAGTAGGTTTATAATGTTTAGCCTTAACCTATTGACACATCAAGCATTTTGCAATGAAGTATGCAATCTCATATTTCATGTTATTTCACCAAAAGTTCTACTTTAAGTCCTTATACATCTTTGTTGCACTAGAGTGTATAGAATATATAGAGCTATACATTTCTTCTAAAATTACTTCTTCAACTCACTGTTATCAAGAAAATAAATTTATCCCCAAGCCTCGAAGTCCTATCTTCATGAATATGAAAGTCACCTTATTCCTCTGTCTTAATTTAGCTTTTGATTTCTTTTCAATTTATCATCATGATCTTTGAAATCCCTAATTTAACCAATCAAAGTTGGTTGAGTTCGAACTGTTGCTAATCGAGCACTTCATCCATGGATAACCATTTCTAAATCTAATTTTCTTAAATCCTCTAAAATATTTTTCTCAGTAATAATCATGGTTGCCAAATTACTTTTGGATTTCCTACTCAAAGCATTAGCAACGACATTAGCTTTCCTAGGATGACAATTAATAATCAAATCATAGTCTTTTAATAACCCCAACCACCTTATTTGCCGCATGTTCAACTTTTCTTGGGTGAAAATATACTTAAGACCATTATGATTGGTACACACCTCATGTTGTTTTATGCACAAACAATGCCTCCAAATTTTCAAAGCAATGCTATCCCAGCTAACGTAAGATCATGAATGGGATAATTTTGCTTATAAGGCTTCAATTGTCTTAAGGCATATGCTACTACCTTTCCATGTTGCATCAATACACAACCCAAACCTTGCATAGAAGATCAGTATAAATCTTAAAACCACTAGAATAAGAAGGAATGGTAAGAATTGAAGCACTCAATAATTTGTTTTTCAATTCTTGGAAACTTTGCTTACAAGCATCAGATCAGTAAAACTTAACTTCTTTTTAGGTCATTCTAGTTAAAGGCACAGCCAAATGAGAAAGCCCTTTTACAAATCTCCTATAATATCTTGCTAAGCCTAAAAAGCTATGAATCTCTGTGATGGTAGTTGGTTCCACTCTGCCCTAGCCTTAATTTTCTTTGGATCCATATAAGCACCATCTTATTAATCACATGACCTAAAAATGTAATACTATTCAACACAAATTTATGTTTCTTTAATTTCGCATACAACTTCTCTGCTCTTAAAGTTTGTAACATAATTCTTAGATTTTTTTTTCATGGTCTTTTTCCTTTTAGAGTACACCATAATATCATAAATGAAAATCAAAACAAATTGATCTAAGAATTGTTTAAATATTCTATTTATTACATCCATAAATGTTGTTGGAGTATTAGTTAACCCAAACGACATTAGCAAGAACTCATAATGTTCATACCTTATTCTAAAAGTAGTTTTAGGAACATAATCTGCTTTAATCTTCAACTGATAATAACCAGAGTGAAGATCAATTTTTAAGAAGATCTGAGCTCCTTGCAATTGATCAAAAAGATCATAAATTCTAGGTAACTAATATTTGTTTTTTATTGTTACCTTATTAAGTTCACTATAATGAATGCAAAGTCTTATATTATGATATTTCTTTCTCGATGAACAATACTTGAGCTCCATAAGGTGACACACTAGGTCAAATAAAACCCTTATCGAATAACTTTTAAAATAGTTTATTTTATTCTTTTAAATCCATAAGAGCCATTCTATAACAAGTTTTAAAATAAGTCATCAAGAACTCAATCTCTCTATTAGAGGTAGCCTAGGTAGCTCTTCAAAGAACATATTGGGAAATTCCTTTACCACATGAACATCTTCAAGTTTCAATTCATCATGACTAATATCTCTCACAATGATAAAGTATGCAATACAACTGCTTCTTAGAAGTCTTTTATCTTTCAAAGCTTAAATAACTAAAGGAAAATTGATCTTTGCACTTTTGAAAAATTCAAAAACACATCAAAATCTTTCATATCAAGAATTATTAAGTCAGTCAACAACTTATTATTGTTAATACTAAAAATGCAAGACTTACAAACATGATCAATAATTAATGATCCTTCTATTAGGGTTTCAACTAATAAGTCTACTTTATTGAGGATCAAATTCCAACCATACTTCTCAACCAAAGCAGTAAATACAAAAAAATTCATAGCACTAGAATCAAACAAAATAATTAAGCATAATAGGATGACATAGGTAGAATAATTGCCACTATGGTGTTAGAAGTTTAAACATCATGGTAAGTAAGGCATAAACTTTAACAGGTGCTCAAGGTTTTTATGCCTATTGTCTTCCTCAATCATTGGCTAATACACTACTATTTGCTCCTCTTTGAATGATATGAGAATTCTGAAAGCTTTATTGCCCTTTCTTATTTGGACAATTAGAAAATAAATAGCCCTTTTTTTTATGAGTAAAACATGACCTAGTAACACCATGACAATTAACTTTTGAATATGAAACTTGACTTCTACAACATGATGGAGTATTGCCACTGTGGCATTATTACTAGTTTATTCAGATCCTTTAATTTGACCATGTCTTTGACAACCATGATTTTTAAAAGGGTCGAGCCTTTTTCTTTCTCTTACAACACTAGTTTCTTGATCTTTGTTCTTCATAGTCTCGCTTTAAATGATGCATTTTGTTTAATAACTATTGGCTTACTGAGCACTTCCTCATATGTCTTAAGTTTAAGAGCTGAGACAGTTTATTTGATTTGAAGGTTTAATCTTTTTTCAAATCTATAAGCATAACTTTCTTGATCAGGTTCTAGTTTAGGGCAAAAGTTAGAAAGTTTTGAAAACTTCACTTCATATTCTACCATCTTACTCTCTTAACTTATCTCAATAAATTTTTTTTCCTTTTGCAATTGAACACTTTTAAAGAAGTAATGGCTGTAAAAAGCTTTTACAGAATTTTCTTCATTCTTGCTAAATACTTGTTCTTGAGTTTCCAACCAATCATTTATAGCTTCTTAGAGTATAAGTGCATTATACCCACTTTATCTTCTGTAGGGCATTTGAAAGCCTTAAATAGTTTTTTTCATTTCTTTAATCCATTTTTCCACTTCACTAGGATATGTACAACCATCAAAGGAATGGGAAGCCATCTCTTTAATTTTCACAATCCATTAAGTTGGTTAAGCATGCAATTTTCCTTTACCTCTTGTTGACACCTTTGTAGTTGTTCTTATTATTATGCCAACAGTGCATAAAGGCTATTATTGTAAACATTTTGCTACTCAGCCAACCCTTGCCTCACTATTCAATACACATCATTATTGTCCAAATTACCTTGTGATGGTTGACTTCCATTATGACTCTTGGAATCAATAGTTTTCTTTAATATATGAGAATCTAGATTTATTGAGTCCATCCTTAGCATGAGAGCTCTCAACAATAGTCGATAAGGTCATTTTCCAAGGAGCCATAATAACTAGACCAATAAAAGAATACAGTTTATCTATAAAATTTTGTGAGAAGACATAATCCATTAAGTTAAGGCTTACACAATTTAATAACAAAATAT
>JAQSVH010171957.1:0-21832 GCA_029448705.1 Adansonia digitata
TTTGTCCCCGGATACCTTGGACTACACCATTTGATGCCACATCTTTGTATTTACCTTTGATATGATCTCTAGGCCTCCTTGACATCACCGCCCCCTCTTACGTCTATACTCCAGATTATTAAAAATTCGCCCAGACAAAATAAGGTGTCTACAGCAAGTAAAAACATCTTTAATGAGATTGATCCAGGTAAGAGCAGTGTTCTGTTCAAGAAACACTTTTAAAAAATTGAATGAGAGATTCCAACTATCTGAATAAGACCCAATTTTGTCCTATACGTTGAATACACTCTTATTAAAAAAAAAAACTAATATTGTATTTCCTTCCTCTCTTGGAATATAACTAGACGTCATTATTCATACCTTTGTCACTCTTTTGCTCATACATTTATCATTCTCATTTATACCTTTGCAATTTTACCTTTGTCATACCTTTGTCATATGCACACATTTTTTATAAATGATGGTTGACATTTTAGAAATAAATAGCAAAAAGATTTTTTTGGCATTAGTTGGGATTGGGTTTAAACGTTATAGCAACTTTAGTTACATTTCAATTCTTTAGGTATTCTTGGAAGGGTTAAAATCAATTGATAACATGGTTGAGTATCATCAAAGAAAAAGAAATTTGGAAGTCATGATTAAAGGATAGTTTTAATAAGAGGAAAATAAATTCTTTACAAGAAGCTTCAAATGCAAGCATCATCAGCCTTATTCGCCCCGTTCAATTAGAGAATGCTCTAGACCTAAGCATCATTAGCTTTGTTTCCTTTGCTCAATGAAAAGCATCTTCGTGACATTTTTTGAAAATGCCTTTAACTCTGAGTATCTAAGTAGGTTCATTGTGCCTACACTATATCCTATGGATACCTTCAAATTGAGGTTTAGGCTGACTCACTTGCCTAAAAAAATATAAATATTTGCAATATTTTTTGAAAATGCCTTCAACTTTAAGAAAAAGCACACATTCAAAACAAAAAGGCATTTCAGGAATAGTTTATGCATTATGCATGTATTCGCATTTAATAACTTATAGGAAAAGTTAAACATGACGTGAATGGAGAACAATGATCATGCTTATTCTATTAAAATTGAAAGGTAATTCCCTCATTTTTTTTTTCAAATTGATGAAGCATCAAACATTATCCTAAGCCTCTTAATTGTTGATATGTTGATTTTATCCCGATCAACCCCTTTTATTTGTTGACTTATCAAATTTATCTCGATCAACATATTTTATTTGTTGACTTATAGGTTTCGTCCTGGTCAACCCTTACCTACTTTGACTTATTAGTTTTATCTCGGTCAACTTTCTTTGTTTGTTAACTTGTAGGTTTCATCTCGGTCAACCCTTACCTATGTTGACTTATTAGTTTTGTCATGGTCAACACTCTTTATTTGTTGACTTGTAGGTTTTGTCCTGGTCAACCCTTACCTATGTTGACTTGTTGGTTTTGTCCTAATCAACTCTCTTTATTTATTAACTTGTAGGTTTCATCTCGGTCAACCCTTACTTATGTTGACTTATTGGTTTTATCCTGATCAACTCTTTTCATTTGTTGATTTATAGGTTTCATCTTGGTCAACCCTTACCTTTGTTGACTTATTAGCTTTAGCCCGGTCAACACTTTTCATTTCTTGACTTGTCATTTTCATCTCGGTCAGCGCTTTTCATTTGTTGACTTATTAGTTTTAACCTAGTCATCTCTCTTCATTTATTGACTTGTTAGTTTCATCTCGATTAACCCTTTTCACTTGTTGACTTATTGGTTTTGGCCCCGTCAACCCTTTTATTTGTTAGTTTATGGGTTTTATCCTAATCGACCTTTTCATTCGCTAACATGTTGGCTCTGTCTTGATTAAGACTTACCTACATTAACTTGTTGGCTTTGTCTTGGTTAAACCTTTTATTTGTTGGTTTGTAGGTTTTAACCTGATCAACCTTTTCATTCATTGACATGATAGTTTTGTCCCGGACAACCTCTTTTATTTGTTGGCTTATAGGTTTCATCACGATCAACCTTTTCAATCATTTTCTTATTGGTTTTGTCCTAGTCAACCCCTTTCATTTGGGGAATCACTAAGGTCCCGATTAACTTTTATTTTCATTGCCTAATATGGTTTTATCCTAGTCAACCCCTTTTGATATAGGCTTTCCCTTAATTATCGTTTTAATTTAAGGTCTTATATTTGGCTAATTAGTTTTATGTTTGTTATTAGTCTAGATTATTTTTCAAAGCTTGCCAAGCCAAAGGAAATTACATCTATTTAGTTTTTGCCCTATTCTCGATTCCTAGCAATGGTCAAAGAGGGGCAGCTGTCCAAATTTTGTCTGGGTCCCTTTTTTTATCCTAAATATCTGAGATTGAGAATTTAATGTCCACCCTCATTGGGAGTATTTTTTTAGATGAACAAGACATTTTCAAGACCTTTTTAGCCATGTTTAAATGGTTATAAGTTCACGTGATAAAAAAAGTCATATTTTGATCTCCAATTTCGAATATACAGAACGAATATTTAAGAGAAAACTATTTTTTTAATTTTTTTTCAAAATTTGAAAATCTATCCCTACAGATGATATCTCGGTCAAAATTTTCATTTTCAGGAATTTTTTAAAGGTTTTTTCATTAAATTTGGGAGATTGACTTTCATATATTTTTAACAATACCTTTGCACTTCGAAAAATTAGAAATATTCAAGAAAAAAATCTATTTTGGCATTTTATACCACAAGATGTCAAGTTGCCCATTTTAGTAATTAATTTTGAACTTTTCACAATACTATAAGTATCATGCTCATAAAATTTTTTTTAATAAAATTATCTCAAATTCTAGATTTTCATCTTTACCATTTTGTAAATTAGTATTTTGGATAATAGGTTTTATTTAATTCTTTTTATATAAATTTTAATGAATTCTTTAAAACTTTTTTAGTTTTAAAATACAGACTTTTCTTTAGTTGTAAAAGCTTTGGTGAAATTGTCTCGAGTTTTGAATTTTACAATTTTTTAAATATTCACATTTGATCACCATTAAATCAGTTTTGCAAAAATCTTTTATTTGTTATAAGTTTTAGGATTTTTCTCTTTTCTAAAATACAAGTTTTCTACTCTGTAAATTTGTTGGGAAGATTTTTCTTGGTTTATAATTTTTAAAATTCTTCAAATATTATTGTTTAAATTATATTAAATCAGTTTTAAAAATTTTAATTTATTTTATGAGTTTTAAAATTTTTCATGTACCAAAATACGAAGTTTCTACTCTATAAATTTTTCAGTAGGATTTTTTGGAGTTCACAATTTTAAAAATTCTTTAGATATTATTTTAATCCCTATTAAATCATTTTGTAAAAATTCAATTTATTTTATGAGTTTTGCATTTTTTCATATATGATAATTTTTCTTGATAAGGTTTGTTCTCGTATAATTTTACGAGTTTTGAACTTCTAATTAGTTTTTTTCATTATTTCCTTTTAAAACTTTATTTATAATTATCAACTATTAATTTTCTATATTATTATTATTATTATTATTATTTTAATTTTATTTTATTTATTAGTTATTTTTTACTAGTTTTATGGAAACTAGTATTGTTAATTTCCAATTTTCCCCTAACCAATTTCATTGGTTTCTTATCTATTAGCGATATTATCAATGTAATTAAGACAATATATTTTTGAATGGCAACTAATTGCAAATCAAAATTAATGCAACTCATCTTTTCATGCCAATAAGTAAAAAATAAGAAAAAAATAAAACAAAAAAAAAGCTCCATTCTTTTTTTATTTTTCTTAATTTTTTTTTCATTTTCCATCTCATTTATGATTCAAAACCATGTTAAGGCCCATGGATTTTCATCCATGTTGAAAGGTTAAACATGGTGATTTTTATATTTTTTATATTTGATATTGTTTTTCTTTTTTTTAGTTATTTCTTGATTTTTGCTTGCAAAATATGTTGTTGTTGTTGTTTAGATCTTAATTTATTGTCCATGTGTGGTGATGTATACATAGTTTTTTTTTTTATTTTCAAGTTAATATATGATTAAGGATATTTATATATTCATTCTTATTTTGTTTTATTTTTATTTTGGTTTAATGATATTCATTTATGTTTATGATTTTTTATGTCAAAGCATGCTTATGTTTGATATTTTGGGCTTGACCAAATTTGATAGGTTCTTTTGATGATGATTTTGTGCATATTTTTGTAATAACTCCATGTTTTGTTTTGTTTTTATGTTTTTTTATAACATCAGTGAACATAGGGACTAGTTTGCAAAAATATGCAAAATTTTAGGCTATTTTTGGGTTTGGCCGAAAGCTTCATGGGTAACTTGGAAACTGATTTTGTTTAATTTAAATCATGTTTTAGGTATTTTTCACACTTTAAGGGTCATTTTGCAATTTTGCAAAGTTTAGGGACTAATTTGCAAAAAATAAAAATTTTTGTTTTATGGTCAAAGGTGTTTGACCAAACCTTCATATGGATGTTCTTCATGATTTACATGCTGATTTTTACCTAATTAATTATATTTTGTAATGATTTAAGTTGCTTTTTTATTTAGGCACCTAAGTGCAAAATTGAAAAAGTTTAAGGGCCTTAGGGAAATCTAGCATTTTTTGGACAAAATGGTCATCTTTAGCATGAAATCATCCACTTAGATTATTTTAAAATTTTTGGCATTCCATTGGTTTTCCGATGGGGTGCTAAAATATTCAAATCTTTCATATTCTTTTGGTTCTCCACTAGGATACAAAATGTAATTTTTTTGAAAATTTAGGGGCTTAATGGCATTTTTGCATTCTAGGTTACCTTAAAATCTAAATTACCCATTTAGGGTATTTTGGAAAAAAACATTTTTAGAATTTTTAGTCAATTTAAGCCTAATATTTAATTTTGAGAAATTTAGGGACCCATTAGCCATTTTTGTACTTTAGATCATTTTGTCATCTAAATTACTCATTTAGAGTAAAAATCAGCATTACTTATCTTTTCATGTCTTTTAGGGTGACCAAGATACTTTCATGTTAAAGGTATATCCCAAGGGTATTTTGGTTATTTTTGCTATAACCGAGTTCTAGGTAGTCATCAGGATGCTTTTATGCCAAAGATATGCATTTTGGATAAGTTCAACCTTCCGTGATCAATTTCATGTCTTTACGGTTACTAAGATACTTTCATGTTAGAGGTATACCTTAGGGGTATTTTAGTAATTTTTGCTACAACTGAGTTTGGGTAGTCATTGGGATGTTTTTATGCCAAAGATGTGCATTTAGGATAAGTTTAACCTTCCATGATCATTTTTGTGTCCTTTAAGGTTATCGGGATACTTTCATGTCAAAATATATCTCAAGCGCATTTTGGTAATTTCATTAGAACTAAGTCCTAGGTAGTCGTCGGGATGCTTTTATGTGAAAGATGTGCATTTATGATAGGTTCAACCTTCCATAATCATTTTCGTGTCCTTTAAGGTTATCAGGATACTTTTATGCAAAAGGTATACCTAAAGGTATTTTGGTAAATTTTTAAAATCGAGTCCTATGTAGTCATCGGGATGCTTTTATGCCAAAGATGTGCATTTAGGAAAGGTTCAACCTTCCTTAATCATTTTTGTCTCTTTTGGGATTACTAAGATACTTTCACATCGAAGGTATAACCTAAAGGTATTTTAGTAATTTTTTATTAGAACCAAGTCTTATATTATTACTGGGATATTTTCATTTCAAATGTACACATTAGGAATATGTTTGTTATTTTAGATTGCTATCGAGTCTAGGATGTTCTATTAATGTTTTTCATAAAATATAAAATTTTCTTTTTAGAAAGTTAAGGCAAATCTCCAAGTTAAAATAATAAATAAAGTTTCTCCTAAAATATGAGAGAGGTTCTACAGATTATTTTAATAAGGAGATACCCTTTCAAAGTGGAGATTAGAATTTTTTGTAAATTTTAGAAAAATAAAACTTTTCGTATTTCTCTAGCCCTCTAGTGGGATGGGAATGATATTTTGAATTTAAAATCTTTTATGTTCCTTTGGTTTTCTGTTGGGGTACAAAAGAGAACGACAAAAAGCTTTTGTGTTCCATTGGTCTTCCGGTTGAGTGCATAAGAGATTTTGATCTTTAAATTAAAAAAAATCGATTTCTTTCAGCACGAAATAATAAATTTGCTTCATAAAATATTATTTTTGGGAATTTTTAATTAAATGCCATATGTCAAAATCGAATAAAAATTAAAATTCAAGTTAACACGTAATTAATAAGGTACTAATTTTTTGGCATCATGAAAGGTCTATCCTTACTTGTGATTGTAATAAACTCTCGAACCTTTTTATATGATCTCTGGTATGATCACGGACCTTGGAGTTAGTATTTGGGCTTTTGTGACACTCAAAATATGTACTCGATAGGTGACGAATCTCACCTAGCCCAAATAGATTGGTGGCAACTCCATATAAACAGTCATTTTGTAATGACTATTTAGGGTTAAGTCAAGTGAACAATTCACCTCGACCATCCAGTCCCTAACAATAAGAAAATATCAATAATGATATGGTCTATAGAAATAAGAGAATAAAAAATAGTGATACGTCAACAATTATAGAAGTTAAGGCCATTTAAGTTGGGCTTGGTCAAGATTCACATCCGGGCCACGTTGCGACAAAACGCACAACCGATAAACCCTTAGAACATCAATACGGTGATCGCACAAAACACTCAACCAATGAATGCCTAAAATGTGCCTACAAGCAAACTAGCACTAGCACCATTTCAATCGTGACACCTTCTCACAAGGGGTAGATGTAAGACCAACACTGGACAAAAAGACCCAGCAGTCTTAAACCTTGACAAGGAAGAAAAACTTAAGTTGAAAGCAAAGACACATGCCAAAGTTGAGGCCAAAAAAGGGAGATTATGGCTTCTTGAAAAAAGTCTCAAAGCCATAAAGGGGGCCTAACTTTACAGTGGCATTGACATTGATGAACCTAGCATGGTTGCTGACTTGGTTATCTTGCCCCAAGTTCAGGATGGCTGAATTTAAAAAGTACAAGGGTACCATATCACCTAAGCTCATATCAAGATGTTTATCTAGAAATGTTTAGGCATGCAAGTAACGACAAGCTCCTCATCCATTACTTCCAAAAAACCTTATCAAGGTCGTGCTTAAATGGTATAATGATTTGAATTGAACCTCGATCCAATGCTAGACAGATCTAGGTAATGTATTCTTATAGCCATATAAACATATGGTTGATTAGGTTCTTGATAGATTATCTTTTTAGAACAAAGAAAAGAAGACCATAAATCTTTTACGGAATATGTGTAGAGATGGAGGGATAAAGCCTTTTCGGTCTAACCACCTTGATTAGAAAAAGACCGCCATGATATTATTAACACTATGCTCCCTCCATACTTTGACAAATTGGTGCAGAACGTAACTAAGAATTTCACCCACCTTGTCATCTTAGGTAAAATGGTTAAGATAATGATAAAATCCAGAAAGATTAAGAGTGGTGTATCTTTTACTGAAAAGAAGATGGTAGTCAGTAAAAGGATAAAAATCCTGTTAGTTAATTATGCCAATGGACCATACCATCAAGGACCCCATCTTTAGTACTATAACCAAAGGCATCAGGCACATAATACTTATTCTTTTATTGTAGCTAGAGCTCTCGCTCTAACAGCATTATAAACCACCTTTCCAAATCCTACTCAAAACCAATTGAGGCTGAATGCCAACTAGCAGCCTTAAGAGCTAATCAACCTAGGTCCAGTTATGACCCTCTTTTTTGTTCTTACAAGGACATGTATGCCAAGTTTCTCGAGACCTGGTTAGTGGGTCTTATCTTTTTCATGCCATATGAATGTAACTTTTGTACGAGTTATGATGCAAATATCCATTATGAATACCACACAAGAGTAGCAAGCCACTTTATAACAAATTGTCCACGTTTCAAGAAGAAGGTCCAAAGTTTTCTTGAGGCTGCTACTTTTTGATTTATTAATGCCCTGTAATTTATTGTCTCAACAAACCCTCTACCGAACCACCCTAAACCTAAAGTTAACACTCTAACCATTGAAGAAGAGCAAGAAGTGAAGATAAATGTAAAAGAAGTTAAAACTTCAATGGAAGGGGTTTAGGCGATCTAGCTGAAGCTGGACTTATTGTTAAACTATTACAATATAGAAGATAAATCAGATAGTAAGACCAACTTCTGTAAATTTCATGCTACCCAAGGATATTTTTTGTAAAGTTATCCCAAGTTTTAGCTATTATACAAGGGATGATGGATAATGGTGTGCTGGTATAATGATTTAAAATGAACCTAGATCCAATTCTAGACAAATCTAGCTAATGCATTTTTACAGCAATAACATATGGCCAATTAGGTACCAAATATATTATCTGTTTAGAACATAGAAAAGAAGACGGCAAATCTTTTAAGGAATATATGAACAGATGAAGGGATATAGCCTTTTAGGTCCAACCATATTGATTAAAAAAAGACTAGCATGATATTATTAATACTATAAGCCCTTCATACTATGACAAATAGATGGGAAATACAACTAAGAATTTCACCCACCTTGTCATCTCAGGAAAAATGATTGAGATCATGGTCAAATCTACAAAAATTGAAAGTAATGAATCTTCTACAAAAAAAAATGGTAGTTAATAAAAAGAAAAAAAAACTCCCTTTAGTTAATTGTCCAAGCTAGAACCAAGGGCATTAGGCATAGAACACTTATTCTTTTATTATAGCCAAAGCTCCTGCTCTAACAACATCACAAGCCACCTTCCCAAATCCTATTTAAAACTAACCAAAGCTTAATGCCAATCAGCAGCCCAAAGAGCTAATCAACCTGGGCCTAATTATGACCTTATTTTTTATTAATACAAGGACATGTATGCCAAGTTTCTTGAGATCTGGTTAGTGGCTCCTATCTTTGTCTTGTTGTATGGATGTAACTTCTATAAGGGGTGTAATGCAAACATCCACTATAAATACGACACTAGAGAAGTGGGCCATTCTATAAAGAACTATCCAGGTTCAAGATAAAGGCCCAAAGTTTTCTTGAAGCTATTGTTGTTCGATTTAATAATACCTCATAACTTAATGTCATGGTAAACCCTCTACCAAACCACCCTAAACCCAAAGTTAACACTCTGACCATCAAAGAAGAAGAATGGGTGAACAAAATTGTAAAAGAAGTTAAAACTTCAATGGAAAGGGCTTAGGTAATTTTAATTGAAGTTAGACTTATTGTTAAAAACTATGGGAATATAGAAGATAAATCAGATTCTAGGACCAACTTCTATAAATTTCATGCTACCTAACGATATGCTTTACAAAATTATCCTAAGTTTTTAGCTATTATTCAAAGGATGATGGATAATGGCGGATGGAGTTTTATAAAAGAACCATCATAGAAAAAAAAAGTCAATTAACATGACCAGTAAAGCATCATCGCAGCCACCATATAGGGTCAGTTGCCCTTTTATCATAAACTGTAACCAACCAAAGGCTATTCCTCTTAAAGTTAAGATCATTCCTAAACTTATCATTAGAATAACAATGCTTTTTCCATATGAGGATGACAAGTGAGTGCCATAGAAGTATAATGGTGCAGTAATGACTTCGGAGGCTGCTACAAGCTAGTAAGCTACTATCGACATTTCGTAAGTTAGCCATGTGATCGAAAGTGGTTGTAACAAGCAACCCTAAAACTAGTAAAACTGGTGCAATGGCCAAGACAATGAACAAAGACCTAGAAAAATTGCAATAGCTGAGAACACCCAAGTACAAGTTTAGAAAAAGGTTAAAGAGAAAAAGGTAACTAAATTTCTTAAATTTATAAAGCATAGCGAGTACAGTATTATGGAGCAATCAAAGTAGCAACCAGCAAAATTATCTGTGTTAACCCTATTAATTAGTTTAGAGCTGTACGGAAACATTTTGCTAAAGTGCTTAATCAGGCTTATGCCCTTTAAGACATCTCAATAAACAAACACAATTGCTTGGTGAATAATATTACCATCGATAACTCGAAGAGATCCCACTAAAAGAAAGCACTTTGGCAAAATCTCTTCATCTGACAACATACTGCAATGGGAGTATACTCCCTAGTGTTGACACTTATTTTTGTCCTAGTCCCTTCTCTGATAATTTAAAAATATTCGAGATAAAAAAATTTAATAGTTTCATAGTAAGGGTTGACTTCTCAAGGTGGACTCAACATTTTCAAGGCCTTTTTAGTCATATCTAAATGTTCGCAAGTGCACATGACAAAATTATCATCATTTCAAGGGTCGTAGACAATAAATCTCTAATAAAAACAGATATTAAGTTAAATAATTAGCTTTTAGCTTTATACTTGTGAAATTTTTGAAATCTATTCTACAGATGTTATTATGTTCAAATTTCTTATTTTTAAGAATTTTTGAGAATTTTTCGTAAAGTTTAGGAAATTAATCATCGTATATTTTTACCAACACCTATGTAGATTTATGCTGTTATTCATTATGAAAATAACAAATATTCAAGAAAAAATTTGTATTGGCATTTATTACCACAAGGTATAAAGTTGTCAATTTTTGGGACTTAAATTTAAAATTTTTACAATACCACAAGTGTTATGCTCATAAAATTTTTTTGGTAAAAATTGTTTCGGATTTCAAGTTTTCATCTTTATCATTTTCATAAATTAATATTTTAACTAATGTGTTGGATAAAATTCATTTTTATAAACTTTAAACATAGTTTTGGAATTTTTTTTTATTTTTGAGATACAAAGTTTTCTACTCTATAAATTTTTTTGAGAGAATTTTTTTAGTTTCTAATTTTTAAAATTCTAAAAATATTATTGTTAAATTCCTATTAAATCAAATTTTCAAAATTCAATCTATTTTATGAGTTTTAGTTTCTTTTTCCTATTTTTAAGATATGAAGTTTTCTACTGCATAAATTTTTTTCGATAGGATTTTTTAAGTTTATAATTTATAAAATTCTTCATATATCATTACTAAATTCATATTGAGTCATTGTTTCGAAATTCAATTTATTTTATCAATTTTAGTATTTTTACATATAACAACTTTCCTGATAAGGCTCTTTCTTAGAAAATTTTACGCGTTTAGAATTTTAATGTTGTTTTGTTAACATTAAAATTGATTTTTTTATTATCTTAAATTAATTTTGTTATTATCTTACATTCATTATATGAAATTTTATTTGAAATACATAATTTTTAATTTTACTATTTTGTCTTTCTAATTAATTTTTATGGTATAATTTTACATAGTATATACAAATATCATCTAAAATTTTTTAGGCATTAATAATATCACGGATGACACTATGCATAAAATGATAGAATTAATTAATTTAAATCAAATCAAAATCAAAGTAATAATTCCCAAAAAATAAAAATAATTAAATAAAAAATGAAAAAAAGAAAATACTAGAACATTTCAGCCAAGGGCTTTTGTTTTAGCCCTTGGCAGAATCCTTCCCTTATAATTAGAGGAAGGTTGTTCTAAAATTAGGTTTTAGGCTTCCCGTAAGAAAAAACGCTAAAAAAACTATAAATTTTTCAACTTTCAAGTTTTCTAAAGGTATAAACACCTATAAAACTTATAATTTTTGGTCATTTCATTATTTTTTTCTATTTATGAGTCAAAATCATGTTAAAGCTCATGGATTGTAATCCATGTTGAAAGGATAAATGTGATGACTATGAACAATTTCTTATATTTTGTTGTTATATTTAATTTTTTTAGTTATAGTTTTATTTTTTATGAAATATTATTGTTGTTGATGTGGTGTTGATTTTGTTTTATATATATATGTGTCTAGGTTTATATTGTTTTTTTGAATATTTTCATGCTAATATGTTGATAAATATATTTACACACCTATTTTTTATTTTATTTGTCTATTTAAGTTTGATGATATTTATTTATGGTTATTATCATGATGTTGTGTTAAAAAAATTGATGTATGTTTGTTTTTTGTTATCTTGGCTGAATTTTATGGTGAAGAATGTTCAATTTATTTTGTTATTTTGTATCATGATTTTGATTATATTTTATGATTTTAGAATTTATAAAACTAGCAAATAATTTTTAAAATTTTTTAAGCTTTGAAAAGATAGTTCCAAGCTTGATTTTATGAATATAAGCATGATCTAGTGAAATTTTTATAATTTTGATGCATTTGCTAATTATTAGATATACGCCAACATTAAATGCTTGGCCAAAAACCTTAGGTGCCTTTAAGGGAGTGTTTAATGCATTGCTAAATATGTTTTGGGCATTTTTAGATTTTAGGGGTCTTTCTGTAATTTTATAAAGTTTAAGGACTAATTTGCAAAAATAGAAAAATTTTGTTTCAAGGTCATGGGAGCTTGGTCAAATATGTAGCATGATTTATGGTGTGGTTTTTATGATTTTTATGATTTGTTTGGTCTTAATTTATGATCTTTTTGTTACGTAGGGAGTAAATTGAAAAATAGAAAAGCTTTGAGTTCATTAGGAAAAATCATTCATTTAGGTGAATGTCAATCATTTTGAAATATTTTTAGCATTTCTCTAGTCCTCCAAAGGTGTGTAGAAAAAAATTAAAACCTTTTGTATTCTTTCTATTTTTTCATTAGGGCACGGAATGAAATTTTGAAAAGTCTAAGGGCTTAACAATAATTTTCCTAAATTTTTGAAGGCCTTGGAAGGATGATTCCAAGCTTGGCTGAATTTGATTATGATGATTTTGTGATGTGTTGATTTTTTTAGTTTATTTTGTAAATACAAAAATTTTAGGGACTAAATTACAAAAATAAAAATTTTACTTTAAGGCTATTCATGCTTGGCCGATGCTTGTGGACACTTTTGAAAAAATTTTCATGCTTGTTCTAATATGTATAAGTATGTTTTATGATTTTTTATCATTTTAAAATCATTTTGTTATTTTAAAAAATTTAAGGATTTATTTGAAAAATTACAAAATTTTTGTTCCAAGGCCATAGGGGCTTGGCTAAATTGATTACATGATCTTTGATATGATTTCCATGATTTTTGGTATATGATTTATGTTACTTTGTGATGTTTATGTGTTGTAAGGACTATTTTGCAAAATTTGTAAACTTTTAAAAGTCATTTAGAAAACCTTGCATTTTAGAATTATTGAAATATTTTTGACATTTTAAGAATATTTCTATCATTCCTTTGGTCCTTTGAAGGGGTGTAGAAAATATTAAAACTTTCATATTCCTTTGGTTTTTTAGGTGGGGGTACAAAATGCAATTTTGTAAAGATTAGGGACCTATTAGTAATTTTTACATTTTAGGTGTGTCCAAGTTATCCACGGAGAGCATAATTGTCATTTTATATCATTTTTGAGTCCTCGAGGTTACTAGGATACTTTTATGTCTAAGGTAAACCTTAGGAGTATTTTAATCATATTTTGGGGACCAAGGCCTATGTGATCACTAGCATACTTTTATGTCAAAACTGTGCAGTGGGGATAGATTTATTTGTTTATGATGTCATCATGTCCTCTAGGTTACTAGGATACTTATAGGTCAAAAGTACACAAAGGTGTGCAGTGGGGATACATCCTTTTACATTCATCGAGATGCTTATATGTTAAAGGTGCACAATAGGGATAGGTTCACCCTTTTATGAAGTTATTAGGCCCTTTAGGGTTATTGGGATATTTCTATGTTAAAGGTAGACTTAAACGACATTTATTAATTTAAGTTAGAACCAAGTCTTATGTAATCACTAGGATACTTTTATGTCAAAAGTGTATAGTAGGAATAAATTTGTTTATCTATAAAGTTTTAGCATTTTTTAGGTACCTAGATACTTATATGTTGAAGGTACACCATAGGGACATTTCTTTAATTTATTTTTGAACCAAGTCTATCAAGGTCACTAGGCTATTTTTAGCTTAAAGGTGTACTTTAGCAGACATGTTTGTCAAATTGATCAAATTTGGATCCTTAGAGTTGTGTTTGGTACTTCTTATCTAAACCAAGTCTTACGATAATTTTGGTTTTGATTATTTTTGGAAATTTTACAAATTTAGGCACTGTATCCAATGTTAAAATTGTATGCGAAATTTATCCCAACATATGAGAAAGGTACTACAGATTATTTTCATAACAAGATATCTTTTTTTTTAAAATGGAAATCAAGGTTTTTTAAAAAAAAAATTTTGAAAAATAAAACCTTTCGTATTCCTCCAACTTTCGAGTAGGGTACAAAAGATATTTTGATTTCTTAAAACCTTTTATATTCCATTGGCTTTCTAGGAGGGTATGAAAGAGAGATGAAAACTTTTGTGTTCTTCTGGTCTTCTAAAAAGGTGTGAAAGATATTTTGATTTTCAAAAAAGTATAAAAATCAAATTTTCTTTTACGAAAATTTATTTTTTGAAAATTTTAACATGTGGTCATTATAATTAAATGTCGAATATTGAAACCAAATAAAAATCAAATTTTATATTAATACATGATTTATAAGGTAGTGATTTTTGGGCATCATGAAAAGGTTGACCTTTACTTGTGATTGTAATCGACTCCTGACCCATTTCAAGCGATCTTTGGTATTTTTGAAAACTTCAGAATTTGTTTTTCATAATCCTTAAAATACAAACTTTGACAAGTGACTAATTTTCACTTGGCTAGAATAGATTGGTGGTGATTCCAAATAAGTAGCTGTTTCATAATGTCTATTTAAGGTTAAGTCAAGTGAGCAATTCACCTTTACAAATCAGTCCCTAAACAGGAAAATAAAAATTAACATTTATAATGATATAGGCCCCTAAAAATAAAAAGAGTAATGATATATAGATATATAGATATATAAAAGAACAAGTGATATACTTACAATTTAAAGTTGGGCTTATCAAGATTCGTATTCAAGCCATGTTGCGATAGCTTAGTGACTCCATTGGGAATTGGTTAGAGAGTCAGGCCTAAAATTAATCCTATGTTAAATAATTTTGATTAATTTAGTTCAACTGCTATTTAACTCTAATTCCCAATATTTTCAAAACCAAAACTTTTACTGTATTTTTTATTTATAAGAAGATTTTTGTACGTATTCTTCATATTTTTTCACTAACCTTATTATTTCCTTTGTAGCATTATTTTTAGAGTGTAGACACCTTATTTTGTCTGGGCTAATTTTTAGCAATCTAGAGCATGGATGTAAAAGAGGGCGATGATTGTCGGGCGACAACTTTGAGGATGTCAAGAAGGCCTAGGGATCATATCAAAGGTAAATGCAAAGATATGGCATCAAATGATGTAGTCCAAGGTATCTAAGGACAAAAGATATGAATTCACAATTTTATTGGAATGTGTCGATACATGGTTCTCATGTATCGATACAATGCTCCAATGCACCAAAAATTTGAAATGTCCCCATTTGTATCGATACAGCATGTAGATGTATCGATACATAGGCTTCTGTATTGATACAGGACCTCATGTATCAATACTAGGCCATGCCGGGACCAAAACATACATTATGTAAAGAAATGTATCGATACATATCAACATTTATCGATACAATGGTTCATAGTATTGATACAATGATCATTGTATCGATACCATCAAGGTTTCTGGACCAAATGAATTGATACATTATGCTATCCCCTGTTTTCGATCATGGTCAAAATTGAGTTGTTTTCCCAAATTTCGTCTCGAACATTTGAATGTCTCTGTATCACCCCAATTAAACTCAAGAACATGCTTTGACCTCCTATTGGCTCGTATCAAGGCACAAACACATTTTCCACCTTTACCATCCTTATTCACAATAATTTTTTTCACCAAAAGTCATCAAAATGCTCACCCATCTTCTAAATTACAAGGTTTTATCAACTAAAATTTTCCAACTCGACTTCTTTAAAGAGTGTTAGACGTGTCACTTTTGGGGATACTCTAACCTCGACGTTCTGAGGGGATACTCCAATCTCGCTTTTCCAAATTGTCAAGATTTAAAAATCTTCCTTTGTCAAAATTATTTGTCATCCATGGGGATACTCTAACCCTAACCTTTCTGGGGGATACTCAAACCCCGCTTTTCCAAATTGTTAAGATCTAAAAATCTCCCTTTGTCAAAATTATTTGTCATCTATGGGGATACTCCAACCCTGTCTTTCAACTATAATTAATCTTTTTTTTCTCTTTCTCAGACTTCATGAATGTATCAAACAAACCTTGTTTAACCAAGAAACCTAGATGCATCTAAAAAATTGTCGATTCGGTTATTCCTAGATAATCAATGCTAATAGCGAGATAAATTCCAAAGTACATTCCTTTTCTTTATCATTGCATTGAATTATCCATGTTATGTTACTTCATTTATTGTCTTACTAACATGATTCCTTTGTGATGATTATTTGTATTCATATTTTCAAAATGTTTCAAATAAAATTAAAGGTAATGTTTCGCTTGGGTATCTCTCTAGTGCCCAAAGTAGAATATTCCATTTTCAAAGTAAAATCCAAAGGTCATTTTTATCGAAAATCTTTATATTCCTTATCTCTCTAGGGCATATATGAGATTAGATCTTTTTCATCAAAACCTGGATTATTTCTATAAGATTCATGCATTAAAAGGGGTTATATCCAAATAATGACAAGTTAAGATCAAAGAATCAAAATCGAGAAAGACATAGCTGGGAAGGTACCAATATCGGGCATCGGAAGAGGTTCATACCTCATCGTGCATAACCAACTCCTAAACCCAAACAGCAAATCTTTGCATTACGTAGACCAGGGGATCAATGTTTTGAGTTTTGTAACTCAAAATATAGGTTTTAATAGGCATTCGTCATGCCTAGCCTGAAATGATCAATGGCGACTCCAAGCATTGACTATTTCGTGATGGTCATCCGAGACCAATAAGATGAGCGATTCATCTTATGGTGCCTTTCATTGTACCATAAGTCAAGAATCCGTACATTCTTATTCTCATCACATCGCCAAAAAAAAGGTCTCGATTAAAAAGATATTTTCAAGTTAGGAAAATATTCTAAGTTGGGTGCACCTGTAGATCCACGAGGATCCACCCTGGGGTATGTTGCGATAGCTTGGCGACTCCACTAGGGAAAGTAGAGAGTTAGGCCAATAACTAGCCATGTCTTTCTAGGTTCCCAGTTCTTTCGATCTTCGATCATTATTTAACCATGACCCTTTTGTCATTTTGTCATTTAATCTTTTGTTTGACGTGATTTTCAAGATTGTCTTAATTTTTTTTTGAATAATCATTGGCTTAATAAAAATGGTAATGCAAAAGTAAACAAAAAGTTTTGCTCGTTTCCTTGTCACGCACTGCGCACTTGCATGTGCATTAGTGTCCCGCCAAACTTCATGGCATGGTTACAACCCAATCATTAGGAGGAAGTAAGCTATCCACCTTCGTGAATAACCCTTCGCATAGGCACGACAATAACTTCCCAGATGTAAATTACCTATGTCTCTCATGAATAACTCTCCGCATAATGCATAGAAAAATACATCCAGTAGATCAAACCCGTTCTGCCAAACCTGCGATGGCTCTAGGATCGGGGTCCCTCGACTGTCCTTACCGGATGGAGGAGCAATTCAGATACCTATTTAGGTTTCAACTAAAACCTCATATAGTGAGCCCTACAAGCTAAATCATGTCAAACCATGCCAAACCGCTGCTAGAATACCCAAAGAATAGGATCACTCGGGGAAACATTCCTTACCTTTACTCCTAATTAACATAATTATGTAGGTGAAAATAAGTATAAAATTATCACCCATATCTATATTTTTATCATTTATCGAGACGTGCCATTGTGCTACCTGAATGATGGCTAACCTTTGTATAAATAAGTGACGATGAACAAAAACCATTGCTCACAATGTCTTACTATAAGCTGTTATGCTGTCCAAGTCATGGCTTAACGTGCCTCCGAACTAGTGGTGATGAACGAATATTGCTACTGGTCATTTTTTTATCAAAATAAAACATAGCATCACCTCATGAAGGGCAGATTGCATCTTGGCATGTTAAAATGCTGCTCGTCTCTCACCTCGACACCTTGGCTGAGGTGTTTATTTTTTTCTTCTCTTTTGATGTTCTTAAATTTTTATTACATTTGTCTCTTATATGTTTCACTAACTCATTTTCTCTTTGTTTGTGTTTTGGTGCATGCATCATTTCATCATAACCATCATGACAATCATCATTTTGGGACAATTGTTTTGGTTCAGTGTTCAGCAAGGGGCATCATTTATGGAGCAACAGCTTATTCCACTATTGAGTCCTTTGAAAATGTCAGAACATGGTCAGAAGCTCGCTAACATCAAGATGGGGACATCTTAAAGTCTGACTATGTCTTAAAAATGCATGAAGAGTTCAAGATCAACTTTTGTCAAAATGATTGTCGGGAACTGAAGCACATTTGGGACAATTGAGACAACAACATGAAAGAAGCCTTCACAAGGATATTGCTCTCTTACTTCAAGTTCAATTGGATGATGGCTTATTGTAAGCAGTGGCACAGTTCTGGAATCCAACCTGTCGATGTTTCTCCTTTAACCAATAAGATTTAGTCCCTATCATTGATGAGTACACAGCCCTGCTCAACATAGAAAGGGCCAAATTAGATTGAATTTACTACAAGGCTTTAACGCCTCTTTCGTTCAAGAAAAGGTTAAGGCAAATTCTTGGAGTCACAGAAGCATGGGTTAATAGTCATGTCAAAGTAAAAGGGTGTAGCGAATGCATCTCTTGGGCCAGCTTGAAAGAGGTAATCGTGAATCTTTTTGATCAAAAGAAAGCTCAAGATGTCTACGCTTTGGCAATCTATGGGCTTGTTATATTCCCAAAGACTTTGGGTTATGTAGAGGCGGCAGTCACAGATTTCTTTTCTTGCCTATGTTGCAACATCAACCTTACTTCCACCATCATCGCCAAAACCATCTGTGCCCTAACTTTTGTAAAAGGACGGGAACAGGAAGGTTTATCGGGTGCACCTCATTACTCCAGATATGGCTTTTAAGTCATCTTTCTGTTAGGAAAAGAAGAGCCAGGCAAAATTTCTTCTTCAAGATTAATCCTTTTTCCACGGCATTAGAAGAAGAATGTCATCAAGATACGACAAAAAAGCATTGGGTTAAGGAATTACAAAACGTCAAGGAGGAAGAAATCATATGGAGAGCCCCATGGGTGTTCCTTCAATCGATTGTGTATAGATGTGGAGACTACACTTGTGTGCCACTCTTAAGATTATGGGGAAATACCAGTTATGCTCTTTTATTGGTATTGCATATGTTCTAGTACGAGCAATTCATCTCGTTCTTTGAAGACTTGGGACATTAGGATTTCGAATATGGAGAGCCCAATTATAAAGCAAAAATCCAGTCAGCTTTCCAAGCCTAGAAAAAGGTCCATTATACGGAAAGATATTAGAGAGGAAGCCCCACCACACCTGGATACGAAGAATGGAGGCTCCGCCCATTACCACCACCTAACTCTAGGATACTGTAAATCCCAATAGAGGAATAACCTTCTGAGATCAAGTTACTTAAGAGGGAGTTCGAGTGAGAAAAGGTATCCTTTGTCACAGAAATGTCTCGACTTAAGGAGGAAAAGGGCCAGCTAGAGATGGATATCTATCTTAGGAGTGGTGAAATGGATCGAGTCATTAAAGAAAAGGATCGCTTCAAAGATGCCTCGAGAGCCTGACCAAGGATTATGTGACACTTCGAAAAGCTAACAAGTCCGGACGCATTGGCAAGACATCAGTCAAATGGGAAGAGAAATTTGCCACTCTCAATCATGAACTGAATCAGCAAAAAAAGAAGTCAGAACTAGCAAAGAAAAGTTCACGAGGGCACGTGCTCTTGCTTCCTTCTACCAATGAAGGAATCAAAGACTCAAGGCCCAAATACGAGATGCGAGAGCCACCAGGGTTGAAAATAAAGCCCTCATTCATAGAATCCAGGAGTTAGAACAGTCTCTTTAGGATCATCAAGGTCATATCAATGAACTAACAGGGGCTTTCGAGCAACAAAAACTAGATTGGCAAGCAACAATCGAACAAGCACATCTGAACTACCAAGAACAACATCAACACCTCACTCAACAAGTTTAGATGGCTCAACGAGAGGTGGATGACATGAATAAAATAGCTCAATCCATAAGGCAAGACATTGCACCTATTGGAGATCGTGAGTAACAACTTTTGGGTTTTCTTGATTGTGTGATTACACAGTGTAATCATGTTAGATACTTTCAAATGTAATCATGCCGTAAAAGAAAAAAACTCCTTTTGCGACTCTATGAATGATGTTATTGATGAAGCTATTCCAAGAATCAATTGTCTCCAATGCATATGCACATTTAATTTTACCATTTTTCATTGCACTTGCATCAATCTTTCATTATCTTAACTCATTATTGCATCATAGACGCTCATCAATAAATACATTTTAAAAAACGTCTAATCAAGAATCAGGCCATAAAAGTGTAAGGGATTTTGAGATCAATCGGGAACATGGAACCTTCCATCATGCACCGCTATAACACACCACGTCGTAAGCAAATCATGGAGAGTGATCATGAAGCTCGTATTGAGCGACTTAAGCTAATGGTCAAGGAATCACAGGACCAAATGCTTTATCAGTAATGCGAAATGCAAGCTCAAATCATGAAACTTATGGAACTAATGATAGCGTCTGTGAAAAAAAAAGGGCAAGTTAGCACTACTAAAACAAGGAATGATTCTCTTAATGTTGAAAGTCCCTTTGCCAATAATCCAAAACCTGCCCAAGGGGAAACTAGACAAGAATAGCGGCTCGCTCTTACACCTACCGCTCAAGCTCCACTGGTCATCTACCTTAATCCTATTATGGTAGGCTAATTCATTCTAAGTACTCAAAGGGTGAATGTGGGAGTCTCATCAGTAGATCCAATAACCCTTAATTATGAGGAATCGAAGAAAACATAAGGTCAAAAGTCCACCATGACTGTGACAGAAGCGAACAAATTCTAGCTACTAGAAAAATGCCTCCAAACTATCAAGGGGAGTGAGAAGTTCAGAGCTCTTGATGCACAATCGCTATTTTTGGTGTCCAACCTTGTCATTCCCTTGAAGTTCAAAGTCCTAGAGTTTGAGAGGTTCAATGGAACCACTGACCCTTCTATCCATGTTCGAATGTACCTACGAAAGATGGCTGGGTACTAGAAAGATGAATAGCTCATCATCCATTGCTTTCAGCATAGCCTCATTAGGGTAGCAGCTTGGTGGTATATCGAGCTAGACAACTTGAAAATCCAATCATGGGCTGATTTGGCTAAAGTCTTTCTGAATCAATACCAGCATGTGTCAGATTAGGCACCGGATCAACTTTTTTTTGATGAATTTCAAGAAGAAATCCACTGAAAGCTTCAGGCAATATACTCAAAAGTGGAGAGAGGAAACGGCCCTAGTCAAGCCTCCCCTTATAGAAAAAGAGATGATAGTCATTTTCATCCATACCTTACATGCTCTTTATTACGAAAAGCTCATAGGAAATGCCACTAAGAAATTTGCTGACCTAGTCCTTTCCGGAGCAATGATTGACACAGCGATTAAGAGTGGTAGAATGTTAGCTGGGGAAACGTCTGGATCAAGCAAAAAGCCTATGACGAGTGAAAAGAAAGAAGGAGAGGCCAATGCTATAAGTTATGCTAGCTCATCTCAGCTAAAACGACATCAAACACCAGACCCTCACTACCCAAGCACGCTGTATTCTCGCCCTATCACCATACCCCCTTAGCCAATTAATGCCATAACCTACAACCC